>JAJOZX010000136.1:1447500-1515000 GCA_023014485.1 Bathynomus jamesi | reverse complement strand
TATATCAGATCCAGAGAATCCAGTCAATTTCATTACGGTATCCATCAATACTAGTACCTTGTCACGAAAAATAAGTCACGGTCCATATCGATTGTGGACCAAGTCAAAATTTACAACCATATACATTACAATATATACACTTAGGAGGAAAAGTGTAGGGTGTGGCTGTAAAGACTGTAGTAATGTAGAATGTGTGTGCACCCTCTTGGGTCTCCCATTTAAAGGTGTTGTGGGGCAAGTGAAGATCATGAGTTTTCAATACCTCACAGTACTATGGGGGGCACCGCTAAGCAGAGGAATCTCTTTAAATGGGGTGTGTGAGGACAGAGAGTATCCCTAACCCAGACGCCTGCCCCTATACCCCACAACACTTGTGTAGAGTTGTGGGATCTATCCCCACAAAGCCTTAATTTTACTACCTTAAACTATACCCAATCTATCAACATATGCGTCTAATCGATTTTTAAGACATGCTTTATACTAATTACTTCTAACCGGCAAACTATTCCAGCTATTTACTATTCTATGCGTAAAAAAGTTTTTGGCAACTGCTGTCTCGAACCTTCTACTTGTCAACTTACACCCGTTCTTTCTAGTCCTATTATATTGAGAAATTTCGAAAAAGCTATCTCTATCTACGTTATCGAACCCATTCATAGTTTTGAAAACCTGGATTAGATCACCCCTTAACCTCCTAGTCTCGAGTGTTGTCAATTTTAACTTCTTAAGCCTATCCTCGTACGACTTTGACCTAAGCGACGGAATCATCTTATTTGCTCGTTTTTGAACTCTTTCGATTTTGTCTATATCTTTGCGCATATGCGGATTCCAAAATTGGACCACGTACTCCAAATGGAGTCTAACTAATGATTTATAAAGTGGAACTACTATAATATCGCGCGATTTGTACTCAAAATTTCGAGCTATAAAACCTAACACTTTGTTCGCCTTATTGACCGCTGCTGTACTTTGTTTCGCTACTTTTAAATCACTAGTGACTATAACTCCTAAATCTTTTTCCTGCTCTACGCTTGGTAAATCTTTCCCTGACATACTATACGCAAAATTACCGTTACGCGAACCTATATCCAAATTTTGCACTTATCCACGTTCAATCTCATTTGCCGTGTGACTGACCAATCAACGATTTTATTCAGATCTTCCTGAATTTTACCTCTATCTTCGTCATTAATCGCCCTACCACCCAGCTTCGTGTCATCCACAAACTTTGAAACTGTACCGACTAGGCCGACATCTAAATCGTTAATATATATAAGAAAAAGCAAGGGGCCCAATACAGAACCCTGAGGAACGCCACTCGCTACATTAGCCCAACACGACTCCGCTCCATCAACGACCACCCTCTGTTTCCTACCTCGCAACCACTCTTCTAGCCAATTTATTACTACACCCCTGATTCCATGAGCCTTAGTTTTTTCAATGAGTCTTTTGTGTGGCACGGTGTCAAGCGCTTTTTGAAAATCTAAATACACTACATCAACCGCCCGATGTCTATCGTAAACGTCAACCACGCTTTGGAAAAATTCTAAAAGATTAGTTAAGCAAGATTTGTTTCGCCTAAATCCGTGCTGCGTATTTCTAACTAGCTTATGGAATTCTAAGTGTTCGACTATACGATCCCTACTTATTGATTCCAGTAGCTTACCTACAACAGACGTTAAACTGATTGGCCTATAATTTCCCGCCGCACCTTTATCGCCTTTCTTTAAAGATAGGTGTTACGTTTACTAACTTGAAATTATCTGGTACGCACCCCTCAGAAATAGACGCATTAAAAATCTTTGTTAGCGACACAACAATGCTATCTTTTAATTCTTTTAGTTGTATGGGATATATGGAATCCGGACCCGGTGATTTACGCGTTTTCATTTTATCAATATAGCGCATTACCTCCCCTTGACTAACGACAATATTATCCAAAATATTACCATTATCAAAAGGTATTATGTCTATGACCGTAGGGATATTCGTTACATCTTCTATAGTAAAAACTGACGTAAAAAATTCGTTAGCAAGGTAGCCATTTCCTTGTTTTCAGAAACTAGATCTCCGTTTACATTTTTCAATGGACCCAAGACACTTTTTACTGGATTTCTATTATTGACGTATTGAAAGAATCGCTCGGGGTTTTCTTTACCGTCACGAGCTATGGAGATTTCAAATTCGCGCTTGGACTTTTTTATTACACTTTTCGCTTCACGCCTCAGAGAGATATAGTTGTTTCGTAACAAGAAATTGTTTTTATCGCACTTATGTTGCCTATAAGCCCTATCTCTACTCTTTATAATGTCTCCTACTCTAGAAGTAAACCACAAGGGCTTGTTGTTTACTTTCGCACGCTTAATTTTGTACGGTTCACATTCCTCATTTATAGTCCTAAATACTGTTTCAAACGATTCCCACATTAGTTTTGAGTTGGAGTTCCCCATCACGTTTTCCCAATTGACGTGTGACAATTTATCTCGAAATTTATAAAAAGTCTGCGTGCTGGAAGTTAGGAATTTTAGTCGAGTTAGTTGGTTTCGAGTGACTTACTGAGAGGACAAACTCTACCATATTGTGATCGCTATTGCTTAACGGTTCTATTACTTGAAGATCAGTAATTAGCCTATCATCCGTAGTTATTACTAAATCTAAAATACTGTCCAACCTCGTAGGTTCTCCAACCTTTTGACTAAGAATGCTATCCTCGAGAAAATTAACTAAACGATTACCTTCTGCGTCCCCCTGCATTGTATCTTAATTCACGTTGGCGCAATTAAAGTCACCCATAACTAAAGCCTGCTCTCTACCGATTATTCTCTTTAGTTCACGATATAACGCTTCGTCCATATCAGCTGTTTGATTAGGGGGCCTATATATAACCGCAACAAGAAGTTTGAAGTCGTTTAATTTAAGTTCTGCTATAGTCGAATCTATCGGTTCTGGAATTGAGTGCTTTACTTCTACAGGGTGGGCCGTAAGTTTCCATACATAGGAAAAATAAACATTTTTTTATGGACAACCATTTTTATTTATATAATATGCTCTACATGGTTGCCATTGTTTTGAAAACACATTTCAATACGTGTTCCCCACTGTTGATGAACACGCATTAGCACAGTTGACGTTATGCTTGTAATGGCGTTGGTGATACGTTCCTTTAGATGATTTATGTCTCGTATCTTTTCCTGATACACCATGGCCTTCAAGTGCCCCCAAAGATAGAAATCAAGGGGGGTGAGATCTGGGGATCTGGGAGGCCACTCCACAGGACCACGCCGACCAATCCAAGCATCCGGAAACTGCTGCTGATCCAAATACCGACGCACGTGAAGACCATAATGAGGTGGAGCTCCATCTTGCTGGAAGTAAACTGGGAAGTTACCTTCCTCGTTTAGCAGGGATGGGAAAATCTCTTCTTGCAACATGTTAAGATACCTTTCGGCATTAAGATTTCCACTGACAAAAATTGGTCCAATAATTCTGTCACCCCATATCCCGGCCCACACCATCACTTTACCGGCACCTTGCATCTTCGTCGGACTCAGCCAGTTAGGGTTAGCATTACTCCAATAACGTATGTTTTGCCGATTAACCTCTCCATTGACGTAAAAATTTGCTTCATCAGTAAACAAGATCTCACAAACGCATATTCTTAGGGTATCTGAAACATAAAAACAAACGTTTAAATTTTCCTATGTATGGAAACTTACGGCCCACCCTGTATAACGTTCGCAATATTATCGTTGATATACAACATAACACCGCCTCCTCGCCTACCTAAAACACCGCCTCCTCGCCTACCTGTATATATATATACAGTATATATATATATATATATATATATATATATATATATATATATATAGAGTATATTTATATATATATAATTCTAATAATTATTAAAAACACAATAACCGTGCTAAGTTAAGAACAGTGGACAAAATTTTGTTTTATTTTTAAAAATAAATTGCTTTTTGACTTTTAATAGAGCATACAACCATACGTAAGTGTTTTTTGTCGGTTAGATTGAGTAATTACCTTAGAAATTTTGTTATCCCATACAAAACATGGGACTAGTTTGTGGAGCGTATAGTTAATAGATATTTAAATATTTTAGCAATTAATTAGAGTAACCGAAATCCATATTAGGCTCCAAATAAATCACCTAACAGAGCATACAACCACATGTAAGTGTTTTTTGTAAGTTAGGTTAGGTAGGTTAGGTTAAGTTAGATTTATTTAGAGCCCAATATGGATTTCCCCTGATATAATAGTCGCCCAAATATATATGAGTCTATATGCTACAGGAACTAGTCCCATATTTAACTATAATTTATAGATTTATTTACAATTTCTATTTACCAAAACCACTTATTTATGGCTTAAAAGGCTGTTTTAATGCATATTAAATTTTAATAACATTATAACATTACCAAATTGATGGGTATCTGTAGGTTTCATACGTCACCGCTTAGAATATCTTTCACTTGGCAAATGGACGACAGCTGAATGAATACGACTGGTATGGTATTGTTATATTCAGAGAAAATATTATTTCTAGATGAACAACACTGATATAGTAATTTATAGTCACTGAGACAAATATTATTTAGAAACGAATAATGTTTTATATTGAGGCAGCATCATAAATGCATATAATTGTTTTGTATTAATAAGTTACATGTTACGACTTAAGTGTTGAACCACTGCAGCTGTGACTCTTGGCGGTCTCTCACCTCAAAGGAGGGAATTACAGAAAATAGAACTAGTACAGTGATTCATATCAATAAATGGGATTCATATCACAACCCTTACTTGGCCAGTCGAGAAGGTCAATATTTCTTTGCTCAGAGAACCAGCGTGTGACGATCCGTGCTGTGTGAAATTGGGAACCTATATTTCAAGGATATTATTTGCTCAGGAAATGGCAGATAATATGTACGCACAGAAGGAAGCATAACCTCTTTGAAAATTTCTATATACTGGTCTACTGGTCTGCAGTAAACCTCCCTTCTATTTTGGTGAGCTCTCCTGCACCATACAGATGAACCCATCCTCACATGTTACAGGTGATATGACCGCTACGTGCTTCCTCATAGATGTGCACTTGAGTATATCGAGTATTAATCCTCCTCCAACAATGAAGACGGGCATGTGAAGTGGAGGAAGAGGTCTTTTCGTCGGTAAATATCACTCAGCTCCAAAAGTCAAGTCCTTTGTCAACATGTGGATGAGCAAACCAAAGTCCATTTTCTCGATGTTGCTGATTTAACTTCTCCTTGATACCCGGGGTCCGATAGTGTAACCCAGCTTCATGTAGCCGCCCTACTTACTGTCATTGCCGAAATATGAAGCTGCAATTTTTCCCTTGTGACAATAGCATTCGTAAATGGATGGGCTTCGGCAACCACCTAACCTAGGAGAGAAAGGAGAGAGGAGAGAGACAGAGAGACCATCCTTCGCCTGGAACCGCCTGACGCAAAATAAATCTCTTGGTCTTTGCTTTGCTTAGAAGGTCTTAATCAGCCAGTTGGCTTAATCTGGCTTAGAAGGCGTAAATGGCTTGTTTAGATGTAGTATATATATATATATATATATATATATATATATATATATATATATATATATATATATATATATATATATATTAACATTTGAGTTGCCAGATTGTGCTATTTATTTAATTAATGTTGATATTCTTGACAGCATCAAATGGCTTAGAAATCAGCCAGTTTTCTTGAGCAGCCAGTTGGTTTAGAAGGCGTAACCAGCCATTTGGTATAGTGTATATATATATATATATATATGTATTTATTATAGCAAACGTACATCGTTTATATATATTCACGTCAACCCAGTTATTTCTTAATATTGTTTATATATTTACACATATATATATATATATATTATATATATATATATATATATATATATATTAGATATATATATATATATATATATATATATATATATATATATACACCCAGGAAATCATTTATTGGATAATAAAAGACAACTACATCATTCTGTTTATTTAGACTAATTATTGGAATTTTCATGAAAAATATAGAAAATAAATATACAATCAAAATAGTTCAGAAGAATTCTACACACACTTTAAACGATATATATAAATATATAGATTCTTAAATAATAATATTAGTGCAGGAGAAATCTACCTACACATTTATATTAAATAATATAATTTTAACAAATATAGAGAAAATAAATATACATTGAAAAATTAATATTTAAACATCAAAATAGCACAGGAGAAATGTATATACACATTTATATTAAATAATAAAATTATAACAAATATATAAATATACTGCAAAACAATATACATCAAAATGCATACACCTTATGTTCTACTGCGCTTAACTAAAGTACTAAACTCGCATGTGATCGAGTCTACAGTTATATCATTGCTTTTCACTGTGCAACAATTACGATTTAACATAGGATGCCTATACGATTTAACATAGGGATGCCTATACTTGATGTAAAGGGCCTTCATTTCGTTCAATACTATTTTTGTGCCCACTTTACATTCGGTTAGCAAGTTATCCCTCTCTTTAAACACGGACAGAGTACAATCAAAAGCACGCACAAAGAGGGCGTCGTTAGCCACAACATCATTATTAAATTCAAGTTTATAAACTCTCCTTTCCAACAGAGGGTTTATTCTTACTGATCCGAGCTTTTCAATCGTGAACTCTTCTTCACAATGCATATCGGCAGTTGAAATAATCTAAGTCGGAGCGACAGTTGTTCATTATATAAAGAAATAGTTCTTCAGGGTGAATGATGTTGGTGAACTCAGCCCTGTACCGCTGAAACCCTTTGTACCAAGGTTCATGATATTTCGAAGTCTAAACCTTTCAAATAAGCATCCAGTTCTAGCCCATTCTCGCCATGTTCATTCCTACACTCGTAAACCCGTCGAGCAGAGCGGTGTATGCGTATTCAAAAACCGTATGAAAATAAAGCATATCCGTAACACGTGCGTCTAATATAGGCTTTAGCTTGCGCAAACCCACGATTTCAAACATTCTTTCGAGGACGAAACGGTTTCGCGTAGGGACAAGAACGTTATTATCAGACGCATTCTTCCACATCAATTGTATATCAATGCATGGTTGATTGCTATTTATACACAACGTTAAAACAATGGCATATAAGGGGCGTATCACTAATCTGTTCTCCTCTTGTACCTACACCTGTAGGTATTTTATAACGATCCTCGCTCCACTTCTCAACTATCACGAAGACTCTATTCATCTCCTCAACACTTAAATAAACAACATTCTGTTTACCAGAGTTTGTTTGTCTACAAGTCGTGTCCAGTACATAGTTAACGGCCCCGGTTTTACGCCTGAACACACGCAATGACTTCTTCACGGACACATCGTATACAGCATTGAGAATGCTGCTCAAAGGAAGCTCCATCGTATTCTATTGTGAGGAGTGCACGTTCAGTCGGTTCAAGCTCTGAGATGACTATGAGCAGCCGGTGCGCGGTTTAGCACGGAGACAGGTGTGGGAAACGAGTCACACGGGTGAGTCATACCAAGCGTTAATGTTTCGTGTGCGCGTTTGTTCCAACATGAAAGAGTCATGTGAATACTTGTGCCCCATTATACTGGGCAATCGTTTAGAGAACTTTTCCATCTGCGAAACACGAAGTAATATCGTCCCTAATATTTTATCACTCCCACTCCCCAGAATGCGCCCCAGACATTTTCATTCAGGGTGAATTTCACGAACTAAACACATTTTATTCACACTCCTGCGTACTAATTAAGAGTAAAATGTTCCCATATTTATCCTTTTTGCCTAGCAAGCGATACTCGTCTCTAAATTCTATTAAAAACTCAAGCAGGCCTTTAGGCAGAACCTGACTGCAAACCTCGTCATGATATATTTTAATGTAGTGATAAAAATATTTGAGATTGTCTATTATGACAAGATTTACTTTCTCAGCCGCGGGGTACGAGTACGCGGTATGATGCAGCATGGCATAATACCGCTTGTCACCACTCATCAACAAGACTCACTAACCATACCCGTTGCTTCTCTTCTGCACATATTGTTTCTGCCACTTCACGGTATATGTAACCTTTTATGCAGTTTAGTCCCATAACATAGTCCATTACATCTTTTGTTCCACGAAATCCTGCATTACTCGCGCCAGAATAGCCGTAGAGTATTTGAACCTCTTGTTCCTCAAGCTTCGCACTGTTCAATGTAGCATGCAGAGTCTCAAAGGAGGGAGAGCAAAGGAGTTTTTCAGTATCCCACCACATCTTCAGAGTTCACCGAATACTACTTCATTTACCGAATACCACTCGTGCTCAAGCAGTTCCTTATAAAGGAACTGTGTGTCAAATTTTGCCCTCTTATGGGCAAGAATATACACAGTCATTATTTTCAGCTAGTCCGCAACTTGACAATATAGGACACAAAGTGCTTCACAGGGCTGTTGTGTTCCATCGTTTTAAAAACGTTTGTCTGTTTACCACATTTGTGGCATTCATCACACTCGATCTCCTTACACTCATCACAGATAGTCTGGCTTACAAGTAAATGTGGAATAACGTCTTTGGTTTCAGCAGCCGTGCCGTATACGTTTCTATATCGTAGTACAATTATACAAGGTCTATTTTTAGGCTTAGCATCTTTGCATTATATCATCTGCCTTATGTTTCTCATGGCATGTAGGACACAGAATTTCATCACATTTATGCTTGAATTTCTACCAATTATCTCATCATATGAAACATACCATATTCACAGATTCTCATTTTCCTGCTCGTGTCAATTGACTTATGGAGTTCTAATCAGTTATTATTGAAAAATGTGCGTCTACACACATTACAGTCCCTCTTCTCAGCTTTAACTACACGGCTTTCACATTTAGAGCTTTTACACTGTTCACGCACCATGTGGCATTCCTTACAATGTTTCACTATATCAACCGCAAATTCGAGACATCCCTTACACAAATCATGATGCCTTCCATATTTTTTACTTTTACCATAACTTGCGTAAAGAGTCCTTGTATTACTGATGGGGAGATACGTTGTTCCTGACAACCTTAAAATAAGTAGGGGTCTTCTACCATCTTTCACACTGCTTTTAAAAGCATAAACAGTCCTACGACGATCATCCATTCCATATACAACTATACGAACATTTATTTCCTATTCTACCCTTCTCAGCACTTCAGGACCCATTTACAATCAAACTAAAGCTTGCAATCTGAAGCCAGTTTAGGTGCACGCTACACAACCGTAGGCAACAAAATTTTTTGGGTCCGTGTATTTTGTTCAGTAAACATACGAGCCAAGACGAATGCTATAAAGCCGCAACCACGATCAACGTTTATATGCCGTCTGTAAATAGCCTGCAAATTGAAGTTAAGAGTATAAGGTGTGGCACTATGACCTACAACACGGAATACACGGTCAAATATCTATCGTAAAGTTGTCCATATTGAAGGCTGTACTAATTTGAAAGGTCTGCATTATACAGCCGAATATATAAATATATAATCTATATCTACAGCGGCCAATCGTCTGAATGGTATTACTAACCAAAAATCATCGACATCCCTGTCATTTGACTCGAACCCGAAGGACAGCCTCGTTCTGACTTCACGGAAGTCGCGGTTCTGAAGGGCAAACTCCACGATACGTTCAACTGCGCTTCGCAGACCGTGTTCAACACCATTGCTTTTCAGGGGTCCAGGGTCAACTCTGACTACGGAACGATTTCTAGTCAGGGCCGGGGTGTGGGTGGCGGTGCGCACTCGTTCGAATGTTTACCATCCTCTACAGAACGTGAAGCTGCTGCTGTTGTGAAGGATGTGCCAGGAATTGAACAGGAATAAGGGGACGTATTTTTATTTGAGGAAGGAGCTAGTGTGTGGGTTGTGTCGTAAGACGTAGAGGGTTGGAGCTCTATTACTAGGGTCTAACAATCGGTGCACTCCTGGCACGCTTTATACCTGACGTGGAAGGCCCTTCACCACGCCTCGCGTGGTGGTGCTACAGTTGTCGCTGGTGTGGGTTTTTCAACGGGGATGGAGTCTGTGACCACTATACACTGTCATCGGGTTCGGCTGTAATATCGATGATGGGGACATGATGCTGTACCTCGTCGTCATTCACGTTTCTTTGGAAGAAGAGGAAAAACAAGAATGTAGAATAAAAGGAACACCACGAAAATGTTTATAATATTTTGTAAATGATCCACTATGGAGTGTGAAGTGTTAGAGATGGATTGTTTAGAAAAATTCAGGTTCACGAGTCCGTCCACGTGTATTATATCTTGCCCTAAAGGATGTGGTAAGACTGTGTTTATGCTTAAAATCATTGAAGATAAGGGAGAGATGTTCTTAATATTTGTGCATAAAGTTATATGGTGCTATTCGACGTACCAATCAGGAACCAACGAGTACCAAGATGATATTCTGTTCTACAAAAGTGTATATGACGTTAATTCGTTAAAGGGAGATGAACATACAGTCACTGTAACTGACGAGATCTCATGTTGGAAATGGATAAATCGTTTGCCGAGACATTTACAGTGTTCTACCATCTTAACATAAGCGTGTTCTTCATCAATCAGAATCTATTTTTCAAAAACTGATACTTATGCGATGTGTCGTTAAATAAACATTATCTAGTCTTATTCGCACAACGTAGAGATGTGTCACAAATTGGAGTATTTGCCAATCAAATGTTTCCGAATCAGCTTTATAAAGAAGCTACAAGTCAACGTTACAGATATTTGCTTTATGACCTTCGCCCGCGAAACACGTTTACGGTGCTTCTATGATCGCATATATTCCCAAACGAGCGGGAACGGTGTATATTCCAGAATGACAAAGAGGCTAAAGAAATACCATGAATTAATAAAAATCTACCATCGATTGCTCGGACAATGCAACAGATGTTTGTTAAAAATATCGACTCGGACTTTTTAAAATGCATCTGTGAAATCTGTCTTAACGTTATAAAATGTAATGTACCAATGAAACCCCCTCACGAATTATTGTACAAAGAGGAGGGTCATTCCTCCCAATCTTATTTTCAATTTTAGGGCCTTTACTGATTAGATTAATATAATGAAGACAGTGGTACTGATTCCACAAGAGGTGTATGCTTCATTGCAAAGTTCAAAGAATCCAGACACGGTTCTAGAACCCCGTAAAAGCAGGCTTTAAAGAATGGAAAGCGAATTGTTAGTCCTATTAAAGAGTGAAAAATCACCTGATGAGAAAAGAATCTTATACGAAGAAGCGCTGGGTAAATTTCTTCACGAGCACGAAAATTATAAGAATCCGACAGAGATCCCCGTGGTTATTTGGCACAGCGCGAACAACGATGAGCATGGCGACACAGGACCTGGGTCCGACGTTAGAGCTGACCAACCAAAGAATAACGGGTCGGCCCCACAACATATCGGGCATGTATTAAAAAGCAGCCTCCCATATACATTGAGGAATAAATGTTTAAGTCTTTATAATTTATTGAGTGAGGACCCCATTATAGAGTGGAACGAAACAGGTGAGATCATTGTGGAAGGAGCAAAGGTACAGGGCTCGAATATCGTCGATATCGTCAATGATCTGGTGAGAAAGTGGGACAGGCTCCTCTCACCATCGGGATGGAAGCATATTAAAGCAACACTACAACAAATAAATATCCTCAAAACATTGATAGGAAATCTGAACAGGTTAACAGACTTGGAGCAAGCCTCACATGTGCCACAACTGAGCAAGCCATCACTCCCAGCGGTAGGAGAAAGAAGAGACCAAACAACAACGGTCAACCATGTGCTTCTAAAATACGTAAATGGCTAACATATTAAGAATTCGCTGTTATGATATTTCTAACCCAGCCTCTTACGGGGGCGTTGATAGACTGTACGGAGGTGTTTATAATGATGGAGAAGGGAAAAAAGATGTTGAGATCTTTTTGCGGAAGCAGGATGTTTATACACTTCATAAGCCGGTGAGAAAAAGGTTTAAAACAGCCAAGACAGCATCGGCCTCGAGTGACTCTATTTGGAAGGCGGATTTAACAGACATGCAAAGATATTCAGTGTATGATGATGGCTACCGCTACATCCTATTCATAATAGGTGTGTTCTCTAGATATCTGTGGCTAATTCCTCTGAAAAATAAATCGCCTGAAACAGTAGCTAATGCCACGAAAACGCTGATGTTGAAAGAAAGCATGATTCCAAGCTATTTTTGTATGGATATGGTTGAAAGAATTTATAGGCCGAACTTTTCAGAACATGCTGACAGAGTTTAATATCAGTTACTACACTAGCAATTCTATACATTAGGCTTCTTTAGCTGAAAGAGTTCAACGTACCATAAAGGAACGCATGCAACGCTATTTTACACATAAAAACACGTTCAAATATATAGACATTCTGGACTCACTGGCATCATCCTACAACCGTTCACATCATCGCACGATTGGGACAACAACTAACGAGGTTTTAGAAAGAGGTACGCACACAGAGCGCGAGGTGAGAAGAGATATTCATAGAACCATACGACACTCCACACGTTTCAAAATCAATGATTATGTAAGACTGTCGCGTTCGGGTAATAAATTCGCGAAGGGATTTGAGCAAGGTTGGACACGTGAGACTTTTTATGTTAGAGCTATGAGACCTAAAGGCGAGGTAATGCTGTATTACGTTGAAGATTTGAATGGGGAAGAAATCGCAGGAGGATTTCACAGCGAGGAGTTGCAGAAAGTCACATTTAATTTGGGAAAAAACGTGTTTAAAATTGAAAGATTTTAGGCAGCAAAGATTCAGGAAAGAGAAAAATGTACCTGGTGAAATGGCTAGGATACCCAGAAAGCTTCAACACTTATATAAAAGCTGATGCTATAATGAAGCTTAAATAGTATGCAACATGTCGCCTAACTATTTCTACGTCACACTACCGTCCTCTTCTTCACCTTCTGTACATCCTAACAATACCCTGGTCTACTTTATAACAGAACGCTACGGGCCCGTTGTATTGGGTCGTGATCTGTATAAGTTTGGTATATGCGAAATTCATCTGGACACCCTTTTTTTAAGTATTGATTATAAAGAAACCGTTTTTACGGTTTTTAGAGACCTTGATGATTGTGAAAAAGCCGGAGTAACTCGGGATGAAACCATGCGTACCGCCCGGAGTGGGGATGCACGGTATTACACTATAGTAGTAACACAAGGCCCAGGCCGTTATGGTGCGGCTGTTCTAACAGACATAAATGTTAGTTTAAGAAGCTCAAATCTTACGGTTGATTTATTATACGAATTCGCGAACAAAGAAACGCCTGCACACACTCTGACCCTAAAATCACAAGCTTACAGAAAAATTAAAGACAAAGGGTTGTTTAAAATTATCGAAGGACGATATAGTGCAGCCCTCCAAAGAGATTCCTTTCACGAAGAACAACAGGATTTGACCAGCCTAATATATCAGCTGAAATTAGAGAAATTGTGCGATGGCTATCCACCCAAGACATGTGCTATATTTACAGTAATATCGTGGAGCATCAGATTGTTGGAGATACTGAAGCGCGCCTGCTTCGTATCGCACACATTCCCAATCATAGTGGACAGAGCTTGAGCATTACATATGACAAACCTCCTTATGTGAATGTCTCGACTAATGTATTAACCAATATCTCGGTATATATAAGAATGATTGAGGGGAAAAGTTTCCCATTCGGTGATGGGAGCTTAACGGTGAAGCTCCACTTTCGTCCCACTGAGTTATAATGGAACGAAAGCCTTTCACATTCTACCGAGGGGTGAGATACCAACGTGGGAGTGGACTTGGGTCCATTTTTCAACCATAATACGTATGGCTGTCCCCTTGCTGAAGAGGGGTGACAGATATCTCGGGAGGAAACCTTTACAATCAGGTTTTAATACGGTAAAAGACATAATGGCGGGGCTAGACCTAAATAAGCTCTAAAAAAGCACTTAAAGGATACACGAGATGAAATCATCTAAAATGCAAAGAGAAAAATGCGGGAAGAAGAAGAAGAGTGCTGTCCGGAAGAAGAAGAAGGGGTTACCAGCGTTAAACGTAAAAGGACATCAGAAAAGAAGTGCTCCAAGCGAGTGTAACCTATGGGTGATATTTTTTTTTAAATGATATAAGCTAAGGACATTACTCTTATGAATCATAGGTTGCTTACTACTTGTCAAGAGAAGTGGCACTATTTCTGGCTCGTCATGGCACGTTTCATCCTTCCGTGTAGTTCCCAATGATGAAAATCGGAGCTGTCCTTTTTGACATGCCCCAATGCAAGTTTCTATTGAGCACAGTGACTTTATTACGATTAACCCGTTAAACACAATTAATTCCCCTAGTGTTCCTACAGAATTCTTGATACCCGGCTCAGGCCCTTACTTTTTTTATCCGAAGCTGCGTGCATATGTACGCTAAACTACGCATAGCACATTCAGATGGAACGGATTGAGATGATAAATACGGTTTATTTCCAGAAACAAACTTTCTACACTCCATATTCAGCCAGTGTGATGTGTATTTAAGTCAAGTCAACACCTCTGCAGGAACGGCTTATTATCACCTGCGAGGCTATTTGGGAAATTTCCTCAACTTTTCAAAAGAAGCGAAGGATACCTTTTTAACTGCCGAGGGCTATTATCAGGCTAAAGACGAAAGCAATATAAAGGACAAATTTACAAATTCTAAAAAGATATACGAATGTTTTGGGCGATTTCATACAGACTTCACATTCCAGGTGAAGCTCTTGGGAATGGGGTCGATATGAAATTAAACCTCACTCGCACGAATCCTGAGATCTGTTTAAATCTGGCAGCTGAGCAAGAAGAGGACGCAAAGCCAGTTGTGATTCATATTATGGAAACATACCTTCGCGTACGTCGAGTGAAACTAAATTCGTCAAAGCAAATAGAAATTGAAAAAAGTTTACTACATGCTACGGTAAAATACCCATTTAACAGAGTACAGATCAAACTATACACGGTGCCAGCAGGGTTGGCATCGAAACATGCCAACCTCGACCTAAAAGGAACTCAATTGGTATGCATGACCACGCTTCTGTGAATGGGAAATATAAAAAGAGCGCCTTTAAATTCGAGAATTTCGGCCTTAAAAATATAACTTTATACGTCAATGGCATAGCGTTCGGGGGAACATTGGAGACGGATTATTCATCAGACGCTGTGTTCCCACTTTGTTCGAGGGTTTATAGTAATCTTGCCCATATCGCCGGTGCCTGTGATGAGCTAGGAATTGGTGTAACGCAGAAAGAATTCATCGATCAATTTAACCTTTATTCATTTGACATCACTTCTGACTTATCTGCTAGTGTAAATACACACTTAAGTCCAGAGCAAAGTGGAAACATTTTAGTCGGACTCGAATTCGCCATACCGATAGACGCCCCTATTAGTGTACTAGTATACTTCGAATCACAGGCCCTAATAGAAATTGACAGATTCAGGAGGGTAGTCACTGACTTTTAAAATGGATGTGAATACCCTCCAGAGAGTAATGAATAGTGACCAAATCACACGTTCCAAATTTATCGGTGTGTTTGCGAAGAATGAAACAGAAATTACCAACTACGAGAGACTGCAGTGGACTTATTGTGAACACGGATGTTTTCGGCAGCGAACTGATTCATTCGATAGGTATTTACTTTAAAAAATAGGAAAAGAATGTACTACTTTAACTCGATGGGGACTCATCCTTGGAACGACTCTATTACTGTAAAATTTCTCGAACAGATGTATATCCCGAAATTGTCTGAAATCCTTTCCGATTCCAGGGATACTTTAGTAACGCATGTGGCTGGTACTACTTTTCATATCTCTTACACATGACACATGGAAAGGAAATTATAAATTTTTAAAAATTATTCGACCCGTGTCACACTAAGTGGAATGATGAGTTGGTATCCAGGCAGATATAAAAACATTTTCCGTTTGTGCGCACTCAAAGTATTGTGTAAAGTTTTACCTGTATATATAAAATGTAACTTGAATAATTGCATCACTATTGTCTCCAATAATGTTGGTCTTGTGCTCTGTAGCTTATTTAAAATGTGAAGGATACTAATTATGTAACTAATTTAAGTTGGATATAAAAATTTTACTATTTTATAAAACATTCCTTATGATTCTATCATTTAATAAATTGATGAAAATACACTGCGTCTTCTTAACCGAAACAAAAAAGAAAAAAGGCTTACATTAATTCGTCGACGACCTGTCACTCGTTTGACTGGGTGTGTTGTAATACTTGAATCTCCAACCCCAAATCGTCGTTTGCTATTTGCGTTTCTTCAAAGCTATCAAGAAAGAAAGATGTAACACGAGTCAAGTCATTGCCTCATCGGTCCTTTAAGGAGAAAGGATACAGTTGTAGACAGATATTTTAAAATTAATTTGATTAGTTCATACATTTTTCTGAATCTCTTTCAAGAAAAATCCATTTGTTTTTCATAAAAAATACACATAGAGTATATATATATATATATAATTATATATATTAGTTCAAGTAATAGAACCATTAAGCAATAGCGATCACAATATGGTAGAGTTTGTCCTCTCAGTAAGTCATTCGAAACCAGCTAACTCGACTAAAATTCCTAACTTCCAGCACTCAGACTTTTGTAAATTTAGAAATGAATTGTTACACGTCAATTGCGAAAACGTAATAGGGATCTCCAACACAAAACTAATGTGAGAATCGTTTGAAACAGTATTTAGGACTATAAATGAGGAATGTGTACCGTACAAAATTAAGCGTGCGAAAGTAAACAACAAGCCCTTGTGGTTAACTTCTAGATTAGAAGACATTATAGAGTAGAGATAGGGCTTATAGGCTACATAAGCGCGATAAAGACAATTTGTGGTTACGAAACAACTACATATCTTTAAGGCGTGATGCGAAAAGTGTAATAAAAAAGTCCAAGCGCGAATTTGAAATCTCCATAGCTAGTGACGGTGTCTTTATCAAATTTGGCTTGTTCACTCCGTAGATTTTTTGGAACCCACTGTGACTACCGTCCTCATTCGCGATTCGTAGACTTGAATATATCAATTTTAATTTATATCTCGTTCTCTGTCTTTCTAATTTATGGAATTTAATTGTATTAATAAATAAAAAAATATGGAAACTTCAACTAGCTTTCATGTAATCGTTTCAGTTTTTACACTTATTTTTATAAGATAAAAAGTATAGCATTCTGTCATATACGGAAGAAAGGAGAGACGTTAATATTGAATTGAAATACCTTTCAGGGATGAGGGGCGACACACTTCACCTTCGTGACATGAGGAATCATCAAACGCAACAATTGAAAGGTAGAAAAGCATTTTTTTAGGTTAGATTGCCCTTATATTTTTTGTTATTAGGTTCTTTCTTAGGCTTTTAGATTAGGTTAGGTTAGGTTAGGTTACCCTTGGATCAGAAAAATAAAAAGTATTGACAATAATATTTGGCGCGACTGATTTTCAACAGAAGCATTTACAATTTCTTCAAATGAAATAAAAAATATTCTTAAACGTTTATGCATATGTCTATAGTAAAGAATGTAATGTACTATGTTACATAAAAATGTACAGTAACATAGAGTACATGAAAAATTAGCATTATTATAGAAAAAGAAAAATATGAGCTTTTCGTAGTGACTTTTGAAATCAACTTTCTCACAAAATAATTGCCAAAGCAGAAAAACACGATTTATAAAGCATGCAACGATATTTTAGACGTTAAGCCACAGAAGAATAGACTACTTAGGTAGAGGGTATAATGTTTCTTGAAAATAAACGAGTAAATATAAGAGTTCTGTTGAGGGAATTCTTGATTTCATAGTTTATTTTTCAAAATGTTGCTTATCTTTTACTTTTTATAAATTTAGAATTTACCAGAAGATGAGTGGTGTATACCTCGAAACGTCGGATCTATGAATGTCTTACTGTCACTGTAAACCTTTTTTTATGGGTTTCTTTTATAATTTCATGATTGTTTTTTTTAGTTTGTGTAAATACTCGAATTTGTAGTTGGCGTCATATAGAACCAGAGGTAGAAGCCTAAATGTAAGATTTCTGTTGAGGGAATTCTTGTTTTCATATTTTATTTATAATATATATATATATATATATATATATATATATATAGTGGACACAGAGGAGAGTTACCCAGCCAGCATTAAAACTTTTAAAAACAAATATTATCACTAAAATTAGATCCAGCTTTTTAAAAATGCATTAATAATAATCTAAAAAGATCAGATTTTAACGGATGTCTTTTATACATATATATATATATATATATACACATATATATACAGAGAAATGAACACTCAAATTTAAAAGAAAGTGGAGCTAATTTTATCAGTGGGCTTAATCATTACCCTCGATAAATTAGACGTACTAATGATAGAGTTCTGCCAAAAACTATACGTGAAAGAATGCGACATAATTATGTATAGTCCCTTCCATTAGCAGAGGAATACACAACCAAATGTTGGTTTGTTTTAATTAATTCAATTTCAAATAAAAGGCATAAGTAGACCATCCACCGTCATCGATTTTAGAAATTTTTATTTATTTTTATAAAAAAAAGAAAGCACAGGACGGAGATATAAGTGAAGCTTCTTCTTTGAACTCAGTGTCATACAATAAAAGTTAAAGATATACAAGAATAAGGTGTGTGTGTGTGTGTGTGCGTGTAACATTTCTCGTTCCTGCCGTTGTTAGCTAGAGGCAATACCAGCTGGCCCATTTCTAATATGAGTTAAATGAATTACTCGCTTTTTGACCATTCCTGGAAGTTCTGCAAAGTGTTTGTGTGTGTCTGTGTGTGTGTGTGTGTGTCTGTGTGTGTGTGTGTTGCAATTTGGTTTTATTTTAATATAAAAGACTTTTGTGTTAACCCTTTGATTTAATTAACATCACACATTCTATATATATATATATATATATATATATATATATATATATATATACACAAACATGTGTGTATATATATATACACACACCTTTGGTTAACTTCCGCCCGAATTGTTCATTCTGACGAAGGTCAAGCTTTTCTCTCCACCATAGACCTACAGTTTAACATGGAATCCGAAACATGTTCCATATATATATATATATAATATATATATATATATAAGTCCCATAGTCGTGGAGAGGTTTTACTTGGCCATAACCTTTTTGTTTGTGCATCAAATAAAAACGTTTGTAACACTTGAAAACATATTTATTGCGATTTTAATTACAAAGTCAATATCTGGTGAAAATCTTAATTTTCATTGCGTAAATCTAAAATCGCATTAGCATACGTTATCCGACTATGATGATCTTGTGGTTTGATTTCTTCAGCAATTTGAATTTTGTACGGATAAAAATTGATATCCTCTCTTAAATTTCGATGTAAGGAACTTCTTGAAATGTTTAATTCCTGGCTGCGTCGTCGGACTGATGTGGATTTTCCCCAACGCTTTCACGAACCATCTCAACCAGAGTTTGACTTCGGCTTGTCCGAGGTCGTCCAGTCCGTGGTTCGTCTCCCTGACCCTTTCCCATGCAAAATTTAACGACGTACCGTCGAATAGCTCGATCAGAATGAGCATAACGTGTGTTGAATTTTAATCGAAAAGCTATTTGAGCGGCAACGATGGAAGAGTTGTTTCTCAACTAAGTTCCACAATAGCCACTCTTTGTGCACTGTTCAGGATTCCATTTTCATTAATCGCAGGAAGGGTGTTTTAATTGAAAAATAAAAATAAATAAATTAATCTAAAAAGAAAAAAGTTATAGCCAAATAAAACCCCTCCAAGACTTCTGGTACACCCTTTATATAGTAGAAACAGGAAAGCAATTAATCCTTCAGAGTATTTTCGATTTTATTTCAACTCCTCCGAACCTGATTGCAAAAGTACAGGGTGATTTTTTTAATTCGAGAACCCTTAATAATTCGAAATATCTGTTTTTTTAATTATTAACAATGGAGTCGGTGATGGATATAGACCGAAGTACGTGCAATGCAAAGAGTGCTACAGTTAACCTAACCTAACCTACCTAAACATTTGGCATTTTTAAACTGAAACAAATATAATACTTGGAAATCTGAAAACACCAAATTTATTTTCTATTTCATCAACGTTCTTTTAAATAATAATAATAATAATAATAATAATAATAATAATAATAAATACACTCAGATCTTTTTCTCTTAAAAACTTTCAATATACGTTTAAAAAAAACCTTCATTTTTATGTTGACATTCAAACACTTAAATAAGTTCTTAATTACAATATAATTTTATTTGTCAACTTAGCAAATTAGAGAATTTTGTCACAGAAAGCAGGCAGCCAGAATTGTTCGCATTCCAAATTGGCTGAGAATGTTGCTTAAGGCTAAATTGTTTATAATAAGAACGAAAATAGAGGAAGGTCAAACTTGAAAAGTAAAACACAAACATTATGATGTAGTCAACTGAATTCAGTTCTTCGCGTCGCGTAGATTAGAAAAGTTGGAGTTAAAAAATAAACTTGTTCATAATTTCTTTTAAAAAAAACTAGAATAATAATAATACTTAATATGTTCAGGAAAATTATTCAATTTGTTTTTATGTATAATTAATGTTTCTCTTGCCTTTAATATATAAATAAATAAAATAAATAGTGCTATCTGGCAACCCCTCCATATATAAAAAATTAAAATAAATATCTGGCAACCCCTCCATATAAATAAATAAAATAAACAGTGCTATATGGCAACCCCCCATATATAACAAGTGCGGAAGCCAAGAGCATTATTATGATTTGTGACATACCAACGTGAACATCTCTCTCCTTCTTAGGTTAAGGTTTACCTTGTTAGGTTAGGGATACCACTTTAGGGGGCGAGGACATCTCACCTTCTCCCCCAAAGTTAGGGTTTAGGTGAGGTCACCCCTTTGGGGGGAGATCTTCCTCCCTTCTCCCCCCAAAGCTCCCCCTTCATGCAAATTGGGAGGTAACCCCCTCCCCCATTACTTTCACCCCTTCATACAACTTGGTGGTTACCCCCTCCCCATTGTTGTATACCCCCACTTTTGCAACATTACCGTATCCCCTTTCCAATACCCCTACCCCTTTCAACATCGATCAACATTGCAATTGCAATTGCACTCTCCCATTTTGCAGCCATGCTACTGAGGTTTCCCCGTTGTGCGGTGATCTCATAGATTCCCTTCCTTTTGTCACCTCTTCAACCATATATAAAGAGTTCCAAGAATTCTAAGTTCTCTTCCAATTTGAGTTGGGGGACAGCCCGCTCTCCTCACTGCCGATGATTCTTCCCTTTTCAGCAATTTTCTGGTGATGATAATCCATTCTGCAGAGCAGTTGCTTCGATGAGATTCATGAATAGTGTGAACTTATTCTCAATCGTCATACCTGTTAACACCTCTGTCATGACATCATGTGGTGTAACGTGATATGTTAAAAGTCAGGTGGAATTGGTGGAATGCGGAAACAGTTTGGAAAATGGTCATTAAGCTACGACACCAGCGGTTCCCAAACTTTTTTTGTGATTATCCCTTTAGGTTAATCGCCAAATGGAAACTACCTCCCTGCTAAAAGCACAGGAAACTTCATTTTACTGAGCATGAGAATAATTATTAAAATTTTATAAACATAATACTCGTATATTTCTATATATATAGTACCTTATTATAAGTTAAACACATATAGCAACGGTGGCCAAACCCCGGCTCTCGAGCCGCATGCGGCTCTCGAGGTTAACAAATCTAAAACAAATATAATTTTTTTTTCACATAATAAAAAAAATATGAAAAAAAGAACAAGGAAAAATTGAATTGACAAAATGCGTCATGCGTAAGACAATTTCTTTTGCGTGACAGGCACTAAACGGGATAATTACGTAATTAACACCAATCGCCACTCACCAGTGTCCAGTACCCCTCGAGCTACCCTGCGGGTCGCGTGTAGTAACGAGTGAGTGTGTTTTAAAATTGGTTCTTAGATCAAATAGTGGCTATTTTTCTCAGCTATACAAGTGAAAGTTATACAACCCCTTAGTTGATTAAAATGACTGAGCAGACAAAGTGTAAGAAACGGAAATATGAAGAAGAAAATAGTTTTTAAACAGGAGTGGGAGGAGAGCTTTGCCTTTACTGTTAAGGGTGGGAAACCTGTGTGTCTTATCTGCCACGTGGCACTCAATCATTTTAAAGCCAGTAACTTAAAGCGTCATCATGAAACTAACCATAAATATTTTATTACGGAATTTCCTCCCAAATCAGAATTGCGGAAGACTAAGTTAACAATGTTGAAATCTAGCCTTTTTGCCCAACAAACTGTACTGTCATCATTGTGTAAGACAGCTGACTTAACTACTGAAGCTAGTTTTGTTATGGTATGGAATATTGCTCGTGCTCAACTTCCCTACAGTAGTGGAGAATTTGTGAAGAAGAATATTGCCGATGTTACTGCAATTCTCGCTCCAGATAACACAAAGCTTCGAGAACAAATAGCAAGTATTCCTATTTCCCGCCACACTACAGAGAGACGTATTTCCCAGATCAGTGCTGAAATTACATGCTCGTTGCAGAGTGATTTGAAGAATTCTGTTGCATTCAGTTTGGCCCTCGATGAATCCACAGATATTAAAGATAACCCTCAACTGGCGATATTTGTTCGTTATGTTACTGGCGATAGAAATGTGAAAGAAGAACTCTTGGACTTAATAACCCTAAGAGAAACCACCAGAGGGGTTGACATAAAGAACGCACTTGACGAGGCATTATGAAATGCTCAAGTGCCATTGAATAAACTTGTCAATGTTGCAACAGATGGAGCACCAGCTATGGTAGGACAAAATGTAGGCCTAGTTGAGCTCTTGACACGCGATCCCAAGTATCCTGTGTGTCTCTTTATTCACTGTATCATTCACCGTGGTCATTTGGTAAGCAAGTACGTTAGGTATGACAGTGTTATGAAATGTGTTCTAGAAATTGTGAATTTCATTCGTTCAAATGCAAAAACGCACCGAGCGTTTAGAAATTTGGTTGAAGAGCTGGATCTTCAAGATAAGCCAGATGACCTTTCATTCTACTGTATTGTAAGGTGGTTATCAACTAGTAATCTCCTGAATAGGTTTGTTGCATTGTTGGAGCCTATCATTGATTTCTTGGAAGAAAAGGGAAAGTCATACCCACAACTAGAAGATCACGAATGGGTACAGGATCTGATGTTTTTTACTGATGTAATACAACACCTTCAAAATCTAAATTTGGCACTTCAGGGAAAGGATAAGGTCATTTCTGATCTTACACAGACAGTTTTCAGTTTCCAGAATAAAATAAAGCTCTTCCAAAAAGATCTAGTAACAAAAAAATTTGACCACTTTCCCCACCTGAAAAACTGAGCAAACACTTTTCCTGATATTGAAATAAAAGATAGTAAATTGGAGTAATGCAAAGGTAAATTAGAAGGACTAATTGATGATTTTCAGTTCAGGTTTGATGAACTAAAGAAGCTAAAACCATGCTTCGAATTTCTTGTAAATCCTTTCCTGATTGATGTCGTCAACGATGGCTCTCCTGTTACCACACCTTTTGTTACGGAAGCTGCTTCAACACAAACAAAACTTTTGGAGCTACAGGAGAACGTGGGTTTAAAATTGATACATAAAAGCTTATCTGCAGTTGAGTTTTGGAAGCAAGTGCCAGAGACAAAGTATCCTCACCTCAGGAAAACCAGTTTCCGACTTATCTCAGTTTTTGGGACAACTTATTGCTGTGAAGCACTCTTCTCGGTAATGAAGTTTGTAAAGTCAAAACATCGTGCTGCCCTCACTATCGAACACCTGACGCTTCTTCATACCACCTTAACATCACATCAGCCAGACTTTAAAGCATTAACAGCCAAAATGAAGACCCAAACTAAGCCTTTTACAAGCAGTAATTAAACAATTTAATAATGTGAGTATAACTATATGTATATGTTTTTAATAATTAAATTCTTTTTAAAATATTTTGCGGCTCACGTACATCTGAAAAACGTCGTATATGGCTCTTGGGTCCAGGAAACTTGGCCACTCCTGACATATAGTATTGGTCAAAGAATGGCTACAACATTACTCAGGAAGCAAGCAAAGTCACCACCAACTACTGGTCTAGTTCGAGGGATGCAACTGTTTCTGCTGAACTAACGCCTGAATTCTGGGTTCAGTTTCGCTCAAGATGAAATGTGAAGCCTTCAATGTGCAGCCGATTTCGCAGTTTGTTCTTTATGACCATCATTGCTGAAAAGGCTGCCTCACAACGATAAATTGTCGCAGAAGGCACCAGCACTTTCTTTGCTTTTACAACAAGTAAAGGATACTCCACATCCATTTTTACCCAAAATGTCGCGATTTTTTTCTCTGCAAACTCAAACTTCAGAATAAGATCTTGCAGCATTTTCAGGAATTCTGCTTTCAGTTCAGGTGAGTCGCTGCTTTTAAGGCCGTAATAAGTGAATGGCCTCTTTTTATAGAGAGCATGGCTGCGTATTAAATATACTTCTGTACACATTGACTGCAGGAAGTCATAGACAACAACGGTGGCTGAACAAGATATTAAATTTGTTGTGTTCATGTCTAAAATATTTCTCAAATACAATGGTAATTATGAATGGGTAACATCTTTGCAAAATTGTCAAATATCTTCGTTTCAATGGCTCTACGTTTATTGATATGAATCACTGTAATAGTTTTATTTTTTGTAATTCTCTTCTTTGAAGTGAGAGACCGCCAAGAGTCACAGCTGCAGTAGTTCAACACTTAAGTTGTAACATGTAACTTATTAATACAAAACAATTATATGCATTTATGATGCTGCCTCAATACAAACATTATTCTTTTCTAAATAATATTTCTCTCAGTGACTAAAAATTACTATATCAGTGTTGCTGATCGAGAAATAGCATTTGCTCTGGATATAACAATGCCATACCAGTTGCATTCATTCACCTGTCGTTCATTTGCCAATTGGAAGATATTCTAAGCAGTGACATATGAAACCTACAGATACCCATCAATCTGGTAATGTTATAAGGTTATTAATATTTAGTATGCAGTAAAACATTGTTTTATCATTCATATATATATATATATATATGCTGCAAACCCACAATGAAAAAGAAAAACGATTCCAAGGCCTTTCGTTTATTCAAAGCTACACCTCGTCAGGGAATGAAGATAAAAGGCGAGATGCCCATAAATATATACAACGTACAGGAAAAACAAAACAATTAGCACATACTTAACAAGGGTTAATGAGAGGCAAAAGAAATTTTAACATGATATCGTCAATTTTATACGTCCCCGCACTGTTATTGAAGTTGTTTTTAAAATGAATAAATGCACATTCTAGAATATTTCTTTCTATTATATCTCTGTTTTTAACAAGCGCTTTTGAACTATCCCACTTGATGCTATGGTTACATATATACATATGATTAAATAAAGCATTGGAATTATTAGCTGTTCTACAAGCATATTTATGCTGTTTTACCCTAATATCCAACGTTTTACCGGTTTGGCCAATATACACTGAGTTACATTGTGTACATCCGATCGAATACACACAACCAACAACATTATCAGGGCTATTCTTTATTAGGCGTGATTTAACAGTATTATTATACTTAAAGATTACATTAATGCCAATTGCTTTAAGTACAGTTGGAAGGTATTGAAAATTAACATGGTAAGGTAGACTAAGGATATTTTTACGCTGAAATTCCTTTACAATTACATTATTATAATACCTATTCTTGGCTTTCTTAAGACAGTTATCTAAAAATGAAATAGGATAACATAATTTAGTACCAATATTCATGATAGTGCATAACTCGGAATCTAAAAATTCACGACTGACAACTCTCAATGCTCGAAGAAACATAGCAGAGAAAATAGAGGATTTAATCGAAGGATGATGGTCAGAATAAAAATGCACATAAGAGTTATTATTAGTAGGCTTACGGTAGACTTCATATTTGAACTGATTAGAGCATCTCCAAATTTTTAGATCAAGAAAAGATAGGCTTCCATCATTTTCTTTTTCAACTGTAAACGTAATAGATGGGACTAAATTGTTGAGCCTACCAAGAAATAAGTCCACATCCAAATTATTAGGCCAAAGGCATAAAATATCATCTATATACCTGTGCCAAACCAGGTTAAAATTAACAATCGTAGGCAAAATTCTACTTTCAAAAAATTCCATATATAAATTAGCTAGTACAGGTGAAAGGGGATTTCCCATAGCCAATCCAAACGACATAGCATAAAACTTATTTTCAAACTGAAATTTACAATCTTTGACACAAAGCTTAATTAACTCAATAAGAGTGTTGTGTTGAACAGGGAAAGAATATTCAGAGATCTTTTCTTTTAAAAAATCAAGTAGGTCATCAACAGGGACTTTTGTGAATAGCGAGCATACATCGAAGCTTATCAATTTGAAATTAGGGTCATTAGGGAACTTCAGTTTGTCAATAAGATCCATGCTATTTACAATATGTGACTCACCGTCCCTCATGCGTGGAGAAGTACACTTTTGGACGATATTTACAACAACTTACGTAGAAGATGCAGAACTCAGAATAGGAAATTAAACAATAGACTGGAGGATTTAATTCGTAATAGTTACTGGACTAAAAAAAGTGATTTTAGTAATATTGTTAACTTGTCGTCCCAAGAGCTAGACTTCAATACGAAATGTGCGTTAGGCTTTGGGTTAGGTTTCTCAGTCCCAAAAAGCCCAGCAGTTTACTGAATGCTAAGTCTTTTATTAATTTTGAAAAACATAGTAATATTTCCGAAAGTGAGGTGACTTTAGCCAAAGGTTGTGTGTATAGTGCTTTTAATACGAGGTTTGAATCGAATTATCCTTTGAGGTTTGAAAAAGCCCTAAAAACACTGAAAAATAATGATTCATTACATATTACTAAAGCGGACAAATCCAATTCGATCGTCATCATGGACAAAAACAGTTATGTTGAAAAGATGAATACGTTATTGAGTGATCGTGACACGTACAAACCTCTAAATAGAGACCCATTGGAGGATGTTAATAAAATGTTTAACAGAAAATTAAGAGAAATTTCAAAAAATAATTATAATGGGCTTCCACAGCAGTTTCTTAGTATCAATCCGTCACTACCATATCTGTACGGCTTAGTAAAAACACACAAAGTCAATAATCCCATGAGGCCTATTGTTAGCTCAGTGGGCTCCGTAACCTATAAGCTATCAAAATGGTTAGTTAGTTTATTAACGCCGTTAGTTGGCTCTATTTCTGAGTCACATATTGTAAATAGCATGGATCTTATTGACAAACTGAAGTTCCCTAATGACCCTAATTTCAAATTGGTAAGCTTCGATGTATGCTCGCTATTCACAAAAGTCCCTGTTGATGACCTACTTGATTTTTTAAAAGATAAGGTCTCTGAATATTCTTTCCCTGTTCAACACAACACTCTTATTGAGTTAATTAAGCTTTGTGTCAAAGATTGTAAATTTCAGTTTGAAAATAAGTTTTATGCTATGTCGTTTGGATTGGCTATGGGAAATCCCCTTTCACCTGTACTAGCTAATTTATATATGGAATTTTTTGAAAGTAGAATTTTGCCTACGATTGTTAATTTTAACCTGGTTTGGCACAGGTATATAGATGATATTTTATGCCTTTGGCCTAATAATTTGGATGTGGACTTATTTCTTGGTAGGCTCAACAATTTAGTCCCATCTATTAAGTTTACAGTTGAAAAAGAAAATGATGGAAGCCTATCTTTTCTTGATCTAAAAATTTGGAGATGCTCTAATCAGTTCAAATATGAAGTCTACCGTAAGCCTACTAATAATAACTTTTATGTGCATTTTTATTCTGACCATCATCCTTCGATTAAATCCTCTATTTTCTCTGCTATGTTTCTTCGAGCATTGAGAGTTGTCAGTCGTGAATTTTTAGATTCCGAGTTATGCACTATCATGAATATTGGTACTAAATTATGTTATCCTATTTCATTTTTAGATAACTGTCTTAAGAAAGCCAAGAATAGGTATTATAATAATGTAATTGTAAAGGAATTTCAGCGTAAAAATATCCTTAGTCTACCTTACCATGTTAATTTTCAATACCTTCCAACTGTACTTAAAGCAATTGGCATTAATGTAATCTTTAAGTATAATAATACTGTTAAATCACGCCTAATAAAGAATAGCCCTGATAATGTTGTTGGTTGTGTGTATTCGATCGGATGTACACAATGTAACTCAATGTATATAGGCCAAACCGGTAAAACGTTGGATATTAGGGTAAAACAGCATAAATATGCTTGTAGAACAGCTAATAATTCCAATGCTTTATTTAATCATATGTATATATGTAACCATAGCATCAAGTGGGATAGTTCAAAAACGCTTGTTAAAAACAGAGATATAATAGAAAGAAATATTCTAGAATGTGCATTTATTCATTTTAAAAACAACTTCAATAACAGTGCGGGGACGTATAAAATTGACGATATCATGTTAAAATTTCTTTTGCCTCTCATTAACCCTTGTTAAGTATGTGCTAATTGTTTTGTTTTTCCTGCACGTTGTATATATTTATGGGCATCTCGCCTTTTATCTTCATTCCCTGACGAGGTGTAGCTTTGAATAAACGAAAGGCCTTGGAATCGTTTTTCTTTTTCCTTGTGGGTTTGCAGCATTCATTCATTTCACGTGTTTTATTGTGAAATTCATCCCATATATATATATATATATATATATATACACCAGGTTTTTGCTGTCTTTGTTATAACACAAAATAATATCTGAATTCTATAGTACATTCATTATTAAATGTAAATAAATAAATAAGTGAATAAATCAATTTGGAATTTGCTCAGGGCACAATAATGCCTACTAATGGTTCTATTCGTTCAGGATGACAGGCTTGCCAATACCATGAACACTGTCACCACATCCGAAGTTTTTTTTTTAGTTTTTACAAGACCATTTTTTATTCACTTCATTGTTAATATATACCCACTTCTTGAATTTATATTTAATTATTCATTTATATTTCTTTTGTAATATGTAAACCAGAGTGATGAGTGAAAATACAGTGGATGTCGCTTATTGTGATCACGGATAAAGTTATCATTTGTATAATGTTATCAGAATTACTAAGTCCCGACGAAATGTATAAAAGTACATAGGAAAAACATCGTTTATTGTGATCAGTGCTTCGGTTTTTTTTATCAATTTTAATTTCAATTTAAGTTATCAATTTCAATTTCAATTTAAGTTCAAGGAAGGTTCACTATAAAATGGGGAGTGGCTAAGTTGTCATTAAGTTCACCTACGCTCTTGCTTTTCCTTTCCTTACTTAGTTGTTTTCGTTCTTTCGAGGAAGACGGTGCTCCCACAAATTTCAATTTTTGCTCATGTTAAAAAATAACCCTCTTTAATGAAGGCTGAAGCGCATAAGAAACGTAAAGTTTTAACCCTTAAAGAAAAAGTTGCCATTTTAGAACGCTATGATAAGTTACCAAAAATGGGGCAACGTACTGTAGCAGTGCAGTTAAAAATTTCCCAACCTCTTTTGTGTAAAATTTTAAAAAGTCGAGCAGACATTGAAAGGGGAGAAAAACAAAATGAAAACATAAACTGGAAGAGAAAGCGCAGTGGAAAAGATGACCAGGTCGAATCAGCATGAAAACTTTGGTTTGCTAATGCTTGTGAACAAGATGCTCGTGTAAATGGACAAATGATGCGGCAGAAAGCAGAACTAGTTAAAAAATAGGAAAAGAAAGTTTTGTTGCAACAGACGGGTGGTTTAATCATTGGAAAAAACGGGAAAACATTGTATACAAACGCACTCATCGTGAGCAAAAGGATGCTGATATCTCAGCAGCAGAAACTTGGATTGAAGAAGAAAAGGATAAAATTACCTCCGAAAATTCGCCTGATAATGTTTACAATGCAGATGAAACTGGGCTTTGTTATCGTGCCTTGCTTGAGCATACTTATTTGTTTAAAAATGAGAGTGCGAAAGGCTATAAAACTTCGAAGGAACGTATGACAGTCCTATGTTGTGTAAGTATGTCTGGTAACAAAGAAAGGCTTTTGGTGATCGGAAAAAAACAAGAAGCCACGGTGATTTAAGGGTGTGATTAAATTATCCGTTGACTGCTGCTCAAACTCGAATGCTTGGATGACAGCAATGATCTTTAATGATTGGTTAATAAAATGGGATAATGCGTTGAAACACAACATTGTTCTGCTTGTTAAGAACTGTACTGCACATTACCCTCAAATACAACGTCAGTGATCCAACCATGCGATCAGGGAATTAGCCGATCATTAAAGGCTTATTACCGTCGAGAAATGCGCACTAAAATCTTAGAAAATATGGCGGACACGCAACAATTGAGTGCAAATGATTTAACCAAAAAACTAATCTCCTAGAGACCCTGCACCTTTTAGCCATGTCATGGAAGTAAGTGTCTGAGAAAACAATGCAAAATTGTTTTAATCATGGGGGATTCTAGAAAGAGGACAAAGAAACAGAGAAAATTGTAGACAGACCACCACCTGACATTGCTACAAATGATTTTCAAGTTTGGATTGCAATTGAACAAAATATTCAGGTTGCTGCTAAACTGACAGAGTCAGACATCTGTCAGACTGTTACTCAGACGGACCCAGAATTGACAGAAGAAGAAGAAGCTGATGAAGCTGAAGCCCATAAAGCTGATAAACATCCAACAAGTGTTGAAATGCGAGAGGCTCTTCGAATTTTGCGACTTAGTGTACAGCACAGATCAAATGAGTTTCATAAAGAGTATGAATATGAAAGTTTTATTAATGAATTTTTCCGAAAAAATAGTAGACAGTCAACTTTAGGTGAATTCTTCTAATTCTTGTTTTAATTGTTTTTCCTTTCTTTAATTGTTTTTAAATATGTCAATAAACGTAAAACGAATGCCGGTGGAAAGGACAGCAAGAAGAATGCTGGAATGGGCCCCTCAAAACAGAAGACCAGTTGGAAGACCCAAGATCCGATGGATGGATAACATCAAGAGTGCTGTCGAGAAGTGTGGAATCAGTCTCCAACGGGCGAACTTGATGTGTGGAGATCGTGAGGCATGGAGGAGTCTCGTCCGAGGGCTCCCACCTGACAGACCGCTTTAGGTCTACCAGGCGCCTGGTAAGAAAGGTAAGAAATAAACGTAAAAATTTAATTTTAAAACTTAGGTAATATGTTTGCTACCGTATGTCGATAAATGTTACTGCAATTGCTAATTTTTTACTTCATCCGTTAATGTTATTATTCGGTTATTGTTATCAATGCAACTGCGTCCCGAAGTGATCACAATAAGCGGCATCCACTAAATGTAATTATGTTCTAAAGACCTTTATCAATGAGTCAACGAACCAATCAACGCTAAACACCAGATTCATTCACAAAATGTTACAACCATTTTTAGTACACACAACAAATATATGCAAGGTGTCGCTGTCTGTTCTCAAGAGTGTCCTAAGAATAATGAGCGCAACTGTAAAAACAATATTGCACTAATTAGTACAAGCTATATAAAAATATAATTTCTTAAAGTCCCACAATAAATAAAATAATTTCTCAGTTGCAAAACAATTTAAAAACAAATTTAACAGCAGAATAACTACAAAACAACGAACTGTTTGAATAATAAATTCCCAATTTAAGACTTAAAAACAGATTTGGGGGAGAAATGTCTGGAATCTCTTTCTTTAAGTTGAGAAGCTTGTCATTTTTCGCGCGTTTTGCATTTATAATTGAAACATTTAAATTTTCTTTTCATAACAAAGACTTGTTTCCTTTCCAAACCTTCATTTTCAACGTGTTATGATTCTTAGAAAATGAATATAAACTTAAATGACAAAAGCAAATTAGTAAAATGAGCTAGAGGATTATGAAGTGAAATGAGAAATAATTGGTGTGTTTAGTAAGGATTTAAATGAAAGTGAAGTGAACTAAATAACTTCCATTTATTTCAGGGGGAAATAAATTGATCTAGTTGTCAGGTTAAAGCTTTCGAAAAGTTTTAACATTTGTTTATATATGTATATACAGGGTGGGCCGAAAGTCTGGATCCATAGGAAAATATTTATTTTAATACATAAATTACAACAAATGGTAAATACTTAAAATGAATATCAACTTTAACTCGTAAATGCGTATAAATACTCAAATACTTTTTTATTTCAGCCCAGAAATGGCTTCGAATCTAACAACAGAAGACCGGGTAGAACTTGTGCTCATGTACGCAAGACAGGGCGCTACACAGAGAAGTTGCTACCGAATTCAATAGAAATCATCCTGATAAGCATCCAGTAACACATGCGACTGTTGGCAAGTTGTTTAAACGTTTCAAAGAAAGAGGAAGTGTACATGATCGACGGCGTTCTGGTCGTCCAAAAACTGCAACTGATGAAAATACCTCTGAATGGTATGTGAAACTTTAACGAATAGTCCAGTAAAGTCAACAAGAAGATTATCAAATGAAACACGCATCTCGAGAACGTCAATTCGAAGAATTATTAAAAATCATAAATTCCATCCCTAAGTGTCTCGATGTCAGAGGCCGCCAATTTGAGCATTTGTTATAATTTGTTGTTTATACTGGAGTACGAACCACTGTACAGTATCACGGATACGCATTTAAGAGTTAAAGTTGATATTCATTTTATGTATTTACCATTTGTTGTAATTTATGTATTAAAATAAATATTTTCCTATGGATCCAGACTTTCGGCCCACCCTGTGTATATATATATATACACACACAGAGTGGTGTTCATAAATATTCGTACATATAAATATTTCAGTTATATTCGTCCTTATCTTTTGTAATCGTACAATGCATAGGATAGTTATGAAAAGTTTACCGTTCGTTTAAAATAATTTAACAAATAAGAAAGTTAATTGAACTCCAACATCAAAGAATTTGAGGAAAATAAAAAAGTTAAAATGCAAAAGTTTTCGTACATTTACTTACAAAATTACTTTATACTTTGTGTGTTCACCTTCTGCTTGAATGACTTCACTAATTCGTTTTGGGTATTTTCTAAAAAGTTTCTTAACTCTCAGAAGAAATTTAAGCCTTTTTTTCTAAAGAAAATTGTTGCAATTCATTCAGATTCGAAGGGTTTCTCTTGGGGAATGTTTTTTTCTAATCAAACCATAAATTCTCGATTAAATTAAGATCTGGGTTTTGACTGGACCACTCGAGAAGCTCGAAATTAGTTTGTTGAAGCCATTTCAGAGTGTTCTTATTTTTATGTTTAGATCATTATCTTGTCGCAGTACCCAATTTCAACCCATTCGCAACTCCTGAACTGAAGGCAATAAATTTTCTTCTAAAATTTCATCATATTTCTTCGAATTCAAGATTCCATTGATGACAACAATCTTTCCTCGACAAGAAGAACTGAAACATCTCCAAAAAAGCAAACTACGACCACCATGTTTAAACATAGCAAGGATTTTTTTTCCTCGAATGCTGTATTTGATTTTCACCAAATATACCGTTGCTCGTTGTTCCCAAATAATTTAATTTGGTCTCGTCCGCCCAGAATGCAAATCTAGCATTTTGATGATCTTTGTGGTACTTTAAATGAGCTTGTGCGTTTTTCGTAGCAGAGGTTTTCTTCGTGCAACTATTCCATGCAGACCATTCTTTCTCAATGTACGACGTACAGTACAGATGGACATCGATCTCAGACGGTTTTAATGTTTGGTAAATAACACCTTCATTCACTCGTGGATTCACAAAAGCCACTCTTTTAATCCGTCTAGCTGTACGTTCTGAAATCTTGCAAGGTCGTCCATACCCTGGCAGAGCGTTTTGATTGTTCCAAAGCCTTTCCATTTCAGCAACTGTCGTAAATAGAATTCGAAGTTCTTCTCCTATCGTCCTATAACTCGTGCGCAGTTATATCAGATCTCTTAAGATCTGCAGACAGCTCTTTACCACGACGACCCATTGCTCACTAATGGCTTGTACAGTCATCCCTCTTCCATGAAGATTCAAAGAGAAAATTCTAGAATTCAGAATTGCCAACAGTCTCCAATCAAATAAAATTTTAAATTCTTCAAACCTAAGTTGGACACACAAAGTATTATTTCGTAAATAAATGTAAGAAAACGTTTGCATTTTAATATTGTTTTTTTATTTTCCAAAAATTTATTGATGTTTTACATTATACGATGGAATTAAACGAATTATTTATTTGTTAAATTTTTCCAAACAAACGGAAAGTTTTTCAAAATTAATCTGTGCATGGTACAAAAGATAAGAACGAACATAACTGAAATATTTCTCTCTACGAATAGTTATGATGGATCAAGTGTAGTTTACGTCCCCCTGTGGTACCAAGTGTAGTTTACGTTCCTCTACATTATCGTAGTGTAGTTTGCGTCCCCCAACTTTGTCTGAGTATACCTAATCAAATAAAACGTTAAAACTAATGAAACTATTACGACTTAACCTAACCAATCGTCAATTTATATATATATATATATATATATATATAAATTGACGATTGGTTAGGTTAAGTCGTAATATTTTCGTACGTTTTAACGTTTTATATGATAGATTCATTTAAAAAATATCTCCTAAAGGTCAGTAGTATGACCGCAAAATGTTAGAGTGCAATGCAATGTTGTAATGAGTGCCAGTGCCAAACCCAGTGCCAACCCCCCTTGTTGCAAGACCCCCTACCCCAATGCCAACGCCAGGGTGCCAAAAAAAAGGGGGGAACTCCCCCACCAAGCTGGGTGACACCACCTGACCTCTTTGGGGGTGAGGATGGGACGGCCTCACCCCCCAAAGGGTCATACCTAACCTAAGAGAGAGAGGGGGAGGAGAGAGTGGAAGAGACCATCCAGCTTCCACGAGAGGCAGAAGCTCAATGAATGATCATGTTAGCAATATTTGACTTAGAACTCGAAATCCGCCAGTTGGCGTAGAAGCCAGTGCCTTCAGGCATTATCAGCCAGTTGGCACAGTGTATACATCGCTTGAACACCCAAGAAGCGTACACAAACGCACATAGATCCCCTATTATTACACACACAGCTATATATATTAATTATTTATTTATAGATGAGTTTCCAGAGAGAGAGAGAGAGAGAGAGAGAGAGAGAAAGAGAGAGAGAGAGAGAGAGAGAGAGAGAGAGAGAGAGAGGTGTCTATTTACTTTTGTCATTCATCTCTACAAAATGTCTTCAAAAACAGCCTTTCTTTTTCTTCCAAGAAAGAAAAAAATGTCCGAATTTTTCATTCTGACGAAGGTCAAGCTTTTCACCCCACCTTAGACCTACAGTTTAACTGGAATCCGGACCACCATCAGCCCAGCGTCTTAACCACTAGGTCTCCCAGGGTAATCATTTATCTATCAACCAATTGTGCGGAAGCTGGGTGTGCTACGCACCTAATAATAAAAGAAATATACAGGGCTCTTTACACTGCACATTATTCCAAGAACATAATCTATAATAATATTATTTAATTTACCTCTCACTCGAGAAACCTGATTAACATCCATTTACACTAAAGCCAAAGCAAAAGTGTCTATTTACTTTTGTCAATCATCTCTTATACGAAATTTCTTCAAAAACAGCATTTCTCTCTATTCCATGAAAGACAAAAAATACCTGAATTGTTCATTCCGCCGAAGGTCAAGCTTTTGACTCTACAGTATCTTAGACCTACTCGTTTTCGTACAATTTTTTCATCCATCTTAATATTCATTCTTTTGATTTGAGAAATCTATATATACACATTTATATTAAATTTCCCATCTGATACAGGTTTAATAATACGCAATAGATATACTAAAACATATATTAAATTTGGTAATAAACAATTATTCTCATACAATAGCATTCAGCAATCCTTTCTATATACTTTTATATTACTTTTATAAAGATATTCCAGCCAATTCAAAGTTAATTAACTGTTAATTTTTATAAAAACAAAGTAAAATGCATTTACATTAAATTGTCTTCGCCTCCCGACCAAGACAGTCATCGACACATTTTTTCAAAATTAACAAACACACACACACACACACACACACACACATACAGAACGATTTTCCTATACGAAAACATTCCAACCTTGGAAATGTTGTTTATTATAGTGACCATCAAAAGACGGCAAATAGCTGCTGCTTCAATTAAGTTTTATTATTAACGGGTCACAGAAATTTCCGACACAATCTGAAACAATGAACTGAATAACTTTTATCATCCTCTATATATACATTATTAAGAATTATTATTATTATATTTATAATAAACACGTCAGCACTGCCCCATACACGATACTTTAAGCTTCCAGCCATTATTAAAAATTAATGAAAATCTTAAAACGCATATCTTAAGCTTGTTCACGGAATTTCATTTCTAATCCCACGAACGAAGCTTTAAACCGACGAGAATTGTCCCCGAAATCCAAATTTATTTTCAAGTGTCACTAAAATTCTACAGATTTCCTTTACTGATTACCCCGATGGTGGTACAGGTAAGGTAATACAACAGATGTTTATCATACAGCCGTTCTCCCCAGTTCTGCAGTTAATTTTTTTAAAATTAATTTAGGTGGTTGTAAAACCCTTCATATATATATATATATATATATATATATATAGAGGGTGTCCCATAAGTCCGGCATCATAGGAGAAATTCATATTTTTCTATTTCTACAAACCATAATTCATATTTTTCTTATGCTCGGGGTCCCAATTTCCCGTCCACCATTCTGTTCAGTGACGAGGCTGTTTTTTTATGGAAATGGTGAGGTAAATCGACAGAACACCCGCTACTGGTCTCAAAACAACCCTCACTGGTATACCTCTTCAAAGGAACAAGGTGCATCTCGGGTGATGGTATGGTGTGGCATTTGGAAGGATCGCATCATAGGCCCCCTCTTTTTCGATGAACATGTCACTGGAGGCACCTACCTACGTATGCTCAAGGAAGAAGCAGTTCCCAGTGTCTTGAACGAAGAAGGAAATTTTCCAACATGGTTCCAGCAAGACGGCGCTCCTGCATATTACAGCACCCAAGTAAGGGAATACCTGTACCAACAATTCCCTGGTCATTGGATAGGACGTCGAGGGCCTGTGGAATGGCCAGCTAGAATCCCGGATCTCACGCCACTAGATTTTTATCTCTGGGGCCACTTGAAAGCGCTGGTATACGCAGAGAAAATTAGGAGTGTTGAACATTTGCGGCAGCGCATTATTGGGGCATGTAATACCATTACTTCTGACATCATTCACCGTGTGCTTGCTGACTGGGTATCACGTCTGAATTTGTGTATTGAAAACAATGGTGGACATATTGAGCATGTTCTGTAAATAAAAGCTTTTGTTTTGCCTTTTTTAATTATTTTTCCTATGATGCCGGACTTATGGGACATCCTGTATATATATATATATATATATATATATATATCACAATTGAGGTAATAAAATGGATATTTATCATGCGCCAATCTCTCGACCCCATAAACCTTGAGGGATTAATGCGATGCTACCCCTTCCATTTCTGTTAATTAATTTTTGAATTATTCTTCAGTTTTAGTGATTGAAAAATCCTTCATATATATATATATATACATATGTAAAAATGAACAATGAATAATCCATATTCATTTTTACATAAGAAACCAAAATTGCCTAAGCGAGTTTTGGATAAAAATTTTATTTGTAGCTTCCTATTTTTGTTTGTGTCATTACCCTATGATCTACCATTTCTGTGGTTTAGTCGTATCTATTTTCCATGTTTCATTGTTATAGAATTTCTTATAATTAATTATGATTGTCTTCCATCTCACCCTCGACCCTAGATTATGCATACACATTGCATGTAACAGGATTGGAACCCGCAGTTGTACTTCTTAGTCATTGATACCCACTCTTTGTCTTTAATTCGTTTCTTTTAGGTCCTCCCAAATAATGACTTACAGTTATACTGTACGTATGACATAATGTGAACAACTATGACGTCATAAAATAACTTATTTCTCTTTACGTTTCCCATACTTTGTACACTGAATCATGTGCTTAGTATTTGGACATCTTCCGTATTCAATGTATGGTAAATTCTTTAATAATAATGTTGTGGTGTTATGTAGTAAAAATATTATTATTCAACCATATTCATCTATACGTCATTAATTTCCCTTGATCATTATCCTATATAAATTTTATTAAATATTCATTTTTACTCGTGTCAATCTATGAAACGCAAAACTTTGCATTCGTTCGAAAACACAAAAATACGTTCTGGTATTATTTTTTTTCATTATTATTTTTTTTATTATATCACCTCCAGCATTGAACTCGAGAATGCTTAGTAAGTTATTATCAAATTCCGCTAACTGGCAGAATCGAACGCTTCAAAGATAAAAAAAAAGTCTCCTTTCACTCGATTCGAATTTATAACTTTATCATGCGTTATGTTATATCATGTGTGTCATGTCTCATGTACTTGTGTTGTACTAATAACCAAATATAATAACCATATAGTATAACCATATAGTATAACCATATAGTATAACCATATAGTATAACCATATATTATAACCATATGTAAATATATAAAAACACTAAGAATGGTAAACGACGTAATGTACTTTAATGAAACTGTAATTAATAATAATTTGTAATGTACTTCAATGAAACTGTAATTAAATGTAATGATTTAATTTATAATGTAAGAATGTACTTTAATAGAACTGTAATGGACAATCATAAGCGAATGTGAAGTAATCCATAATTGTAATTGTAATGAACCAAAATTAATACGTACTCAGTCGTGTACTTAATTTGTACTTATGTGTACTATTACGAAATGATATCGCCTTCATAAATGTAGACTCGGCGAAAAATACAAATTAGTTTTTGTTATTTTTATTTTTTTTTATTATTTTTATTTGGAATTTTTCAAACATCTGATCATGTGTTTAAAAGGGGGGGAAATTAACCTTCAACTGTCTTCCCCCAAACATTTAGGTTTATATTATACATGTATTTGTAAAATTACGGCACTTCATTGTAAGTCACTTCATTGCGGTACTTCATTACGGCACTTCATTACGAGCTTCCCTTGTTAGCAGCCTCGCTGCGAGGAGGGGGCAGAGGCCCCTTGCCTCCTTAACTTTTTAGATTCCGGCCTAAGCGAGTTTTGGATAAAAATTTTATTTGTAGCTTCCTATTTTTGTTTGTGTCATAACCCTATGATCTACCATTTCTGTGGTTTAGTCGTATCTATTTTCCATGTTTCATTGTTATAGAATTTCTTATAATGTGGCAGCGCATTATTGGGGCATGTAATACCATTACTTCTGACATCATTCACCGTGTGCTTGCTGACTGGGTATCACGTCTGAATTTGTGTATTGAAAACAATGGTGGACAATGGACATATTGAGCATGGTCTGTAAATAAAAGCTTTTGTTTTGCCTTTTTAATTATTTTTCCTATGATGCCGGACTTATGGGACATCCTGTATATATATATATATATTGTCACAATTGAGGTAATAAAATGGATATTTATCATGCGCCAATCTCTCGACCCCATAAACCTTGAGGAATTAATGCGATGCTACCCCTTCCATTTCTGTTAATTAATTTTTAAATAATTCTTCAGTTTTAGTGATTGAAAAATCCTTCATATATATATATATATATATACCTATGTAAAAATGAACAATGAATAATCCATATTCATTTTTACATAAGAAACCAAAATTGCCTAAGCGAGTTTTGGATAAAAAATTTATTTGTAGCTTCCTATTTTTGTTTGTGTCATAACCCTATGATCTACCATTTCTGTGGTTTAGTCGTATCTATTTTCCATGTTTCATTGTTATAGAATTTCTTATAATTAATTATGATTGTCTTCCATCTCACCCTCGACCCTAGATTATGCATACACATTGCATGTAACAGGATTGGAACCCGCAGTTGTACTTCTTAGTCGTTGATACCCACTCTTTGTCTTTAATTCGTTTCTTTTAGGTCCTCCCAAATAATGACTTACAGTTATACTGTACGTATGACATAATGTGAACAACTATGACGTCATAAAATAACTTAATTCTCTTTACGTTTCCCATACCTTGTACACTGAATCATGTGCTTAGTATTTGGACATCTTCCGTATTCAATGTATGGTAAATTCTTTAATAATAATGTTGTGGTGTTATGTAGTATAAATATTATTATTCAACCATATTCATCTATACGTCATTAATTTCCCTTGATCATTATCCTATATAAATTTTATTAAATATTCATTTTTACTCGTGTCAATCTATGAAACGCAAAACTTTTGCTTTCGTTCGAAAACGCAAAAATACGTTCTCGTATTATTTTTTTTCATTATTATTTTTTTTATTATATCACCTCCCGCATTGAACTCGAGAATGCTTAGTAAGTTATTATCAAATTCCGCTAACTGGCAGAATCGAACGCTTCAAAGATAAAAAAAGTCTCCTTTCGCTCGATTCGAATTTATAACTTTATCATGCGTTATGTTATATCATGTGTGTCATGTCTCATGTACTTGTGTTGTACTAATAACCAAATATAATAACCATATAGTATAACCATATAGTGTAACCATATAGTATAACCATATATAAATATATAAAAACACTAAGAATTGTAAACGACGTAATGTACTTTAATGAAACTGTAATTAATAATAATTTGTAATGTACTTCAATGAAACTAATTAAATGTAATGATTTAATTTATAATGTAAGAATGTACTTTAATAGAACTGTAATGGACAATCATAAGCGAATGTGAAGTAATCCATAATTGTAATTGTAATGAACCAAAATTAATACGTACTCAGTCGTGTACTTAATTTGTACTTATGTGTACTATTACGAAATGATATCGCCTTCATAAATGTAGACTCGGCGAAAAATACAAATTAGTTTTTGTTATTTTTATTTTTTTTTATTATTTTTATTTGGAATTTTTCAAACATCTGATCATGTGTTTAAAAGGGGGGAACTTAACCTTCAACTGTCTTCCCCCAAACATTTAGGTTTATATTATACATGTATTTGTAAAATTACTGCACTTCATTGTAAGTCACTTCATTGCGGTACTTCATTACGGCACTTCATTACGAGCTTCCCTTGTTAGCAGCCTCGCTGCGAGGAGGGGGCAGAGGCCCCTTGCCTCCTTAACTTTTTAGATTCCGGCCTGAGCCATGGTCGAAAGAGGTTGAACCTCTACCCCTGTAAATTCAGAGCACTACCTGTACATTTTGAGAAGTAAACTAAATGTAAGAGAAACTTTTTATTTTCCCCTGCGAGCCGTGCTCTCTTCAGAAGAACTTAGTCAGTAAAGTCGATAAGTTATAAAAGAAAAATCGATAAGTTTAGTACCAAGAGAAAGTATCAGAGTATTATAGCAAGAGAAGAATTAATAATCGTCGACCCATAAAGCGAGAGAAAGAGACAACCCAAGCACCATAGAAGATATTGGCATAACAGTCTGGCGAGTCTGTAGCCAAGAGTTTAACAAGAGGCGACCGAAAAGAATTAGAATGTTATAGAAGAAATATCCGTTGCTGCCTCCTAACCAGAACCCCCCGTCGATTCCGAACCACCCAGGGCCATAGACGGAGGGGTTAACAAACTGGCGACCCTGCCCCAGGATAAGAAAAAGATTTTAAGAAAAAGATTTTAAGAAGATTTTAAGAAGAATATTTTAAGAAGAATATTTTAAGAAGATTTTAACAAGTGGCCATTCTTTGGCCAAGATAGAAATTACCCTGCCCCAGGATAAGAAAAAGAAGATTTTAAGAAGAAGAATATTTTAAGAAGAATATTTTAAGAAGAAGAATATTTTAAGAAGAAGAAGATTTTAAGAAGAGGCCACTCTTTGGCCAAGATAGAAATTACCTGCATCAGGATAAAACCATTTGACCGGCGTGTCACGACTTCTAGTTCGTAACATCCACCCTTGAACCGGTGTGTCACGACTCCAAGTTCTCCACGCCTAGTTTTCATCCAAGAAGAAGTAGCCAGCAAGACGTCTTCAGGACACGTCTCAAGGATTTCCCCATAGAAAATTTTGTTAAGTACAGAGTTTGTATTTTTAAGTAATTTATAAACACCTGAAAAGTCAGCATTATTAACAGTTAATATTTAGTATGGAGCCAGAATTAACACAAAACAGAGTGAACACTTCAGTCACCAGTGATACACTTTTTTTTAGTGAAACAGTAATTTTCACAGAAGTTAATTGTCACAGAGTTAATTGTCACAGAGTTAATTGTCACAGAGTCAATTGTCACAGAGTCAATTGTCATAGAGTCAATTGTCACAGTCAATTGTCACAGTTATTTTCACTATTATATTCAGTATAGAATAATTTTATTTTATGTACCTTCCCGTACATTAGAATGAAATATTGTTTACATTTTTTTTATTTTTTGTTTGCAAATTTTTTTTCAATTATTGAATTGAATTGACTTGCAAATTAAGAAAGAGAGTGTTTATAGAGAGTTTATAGATTTAGAGAGATACTTGAAGTAATTTTGAAGTCAGTTTTGAAGTCATTTTTTGAAGTAATTTTTTGAAGTCATTTTTGAAGTCAGTTTTTGAAGTCAGAAGGTTGCACCAAGAGGGCCAACCAAACCCCAGAGGTTAATAGTCTCCACTTGATAAAGATCAAGTGCAGTCATTTTCCGTTTTCAGTTAATCTTCACTTGATAGCAGTTCAAGTGCAAGTCAGTTTAATTTTCAAGATACTTGACAAGCGTTCAAGTTAAACAGTTTAAGTTTCAAGATACTTGACAAGCGTTCAAGTTAGACAGTTTAAGTTTCAAGATACTTGACAAGCGTTCAAGTTAGACAGTTTAAGTTTCAAGATACTTGACAAGCGTTCAAGTTAGACAGTTTAAGTTTCAAGATACTTGACAAGCGTTCAAGTCAGACAGTTTCAGAATACTTGATAGAGTTCATGTCAGAGAGTTTTATTCCAAGTCAGAGAGTTTTATTCCAAGTCAGAGAGTTTTATTCCAAGTCAGATTTATTCCAAGTCAGATTTATTCCAAGTCATTTTTGTTTCGAGTCCCAAGTCATTTTTGTTTCGAGTCCCAAGTCAGTTTTCGAGTCCCAAGTCATTTTTCAATGCAGTCAATTGAATTCAACTTTTTCTTTATAATTTAAGAGAATTTAATTTAAGAAAATGTAATTTAAGAATTTAATTCAACCTTTTTTTGTTGTAAAAGAGAATTAAATTCAACCAGAATTGACCGGTTTCCGTCTTTAGTTTAACCTTTTTCTTTCTTTTTAAGAAGGAAATTGACCAATTTGTCTTTTCTTTTCATGCATTGTTGCGTATATAAATATATAGTTATGTATTTTATTATTTTTAACCAAAACAGTTTTTACAATTGTTTGTAACGATTTTGGTAATTATTGTAATGTACTGTATATGAGGAACATGCCGTCCCTCCGTTTGTTGAACTCTTTTAATTTTTTGTTCTAAGTAGTGTGACAAGCAATCTTTTTTTAAAGAGCAAAGTGCTCATGAAAGACGTATTGTCAATTTCAGACTTATACCCCCCGCTTAGTCACTCAATTCCCCCGAATGTAGTACTCCAAACTTTGTCTTTTTATTTTATTTTAACACCCCCAACCCCAGTTGAACCGTGTCAACCAGAGAAATGGTTCAACCATGGTTAATTCCTCTTTGGTACGATGGAACATAACCTCAATTTAGGTTGTGTTTTTTTATATTACAGTATATGTTTAGTTCATTATAGTTTATAATTGATTTCTATTTTCAATTTTTATATTTTTTATATTTTTATTCGATGAATACTGAGTAATTGTGTTGGTCGAATTTAATTAATTGTGTGTCAAAATATCAAATAATTCAAATTCTATCAACATTCAACGAAAGAGTATGATTTTTCTACTTAACATGCAAAAATTACTAAACCTTTTTAATATTTTTTTTTATTATATAAAAATAATTTTTAATGTAAAATTTACCTGAAATTATTAAAAGAAAAGATTGTTCGAAATGCTTTCCTTCCATTTCAATAACTTTTTATTCTTGGTCGAAATTCATCTATGGCTCGATTTACTTTTATTTTTTTTTAAATATTATAAAATTATGTTTAGCTCGTTGAAATGCATAATTGATTTCTATTTTTAATCTGTATTCTTAATTTTCTTAATTCAATTATCGTACCGATACTTCTGGTTAATGTTAATGGTTATATAGTTCATATATAGCTAGGAATGTTACTAGTCGAATTTAATTCCATCTTCAAAATTCAATTTTAAAACCGTGAGATTTACTTTCATTAATTGTAAGTTCCTCTAAGTTCTTTTTTTTTTATTTTACCTTAATATACGTGTGACTGATTAATTATGTAAAATCTATAATCCTAATTGAATTTTATTTCTTTTGACATTAAAGTAATACTATTATGTTATTACTTTTGCATTAAAACTCGTATGCAAACATCATCATTATAATACATCATAATTATTGCTTACTATATATAAATTCTCGCTTATGCATCTATTCAGTTAATTTAACAATCCTCTCAGCTAATCTGTCTCTCGAAATTATAAGATACACACTTTGTACCTATTACACACAAATACACATTTGACCACAGGACTATACATCATCCACTACGTAATTCGATTTGTACCTACAACAGTCAATAAAAATGCATGTATGCACACTATATATACAAACCTTATGCTAAAATCATTGGATATCACAATACACTATTTCATTGCGCGTAAGTGCAAACTATGCTATTTAGTCTTAATCATTTCTGCTTTCTAATATATCTTGCTCATGCATTTATTCAGTTAATTGAACAATCCTCTCAGCTAATCTGTCCCTCGAAATTGTAAGATACACACTTTGTACCTAGTACACAAAAATACACACTAGACCACAGGTCTATACATCATCCATTACGTAATTCTATTTTTACCTAAAATAGTCAATAAAATTAGTTTTTCAATTGTACTATCATGGTAACCTTGAAAAATCCATGAACTTTAAAATTTATATTTTTCCCTTTTACCTATTCATTATGAATGTAATTTTCCCCACAGGAAAATAAAATTTTGCTAAAAATTTAACAATATCATTCTTTGTCTAGCTTAATTGTTTGTCTAAATTAAAGTATTAATCTTTGAATTTTTTTATATTTTGTAAGCATGTGTCATTTTACAAATTTGATTACTCTGCATTGTACTCAACCACGCGAAATCGTTCTGTATAAAATTTGTATAGTAAAGAAAAATTCGTCATCTAACTTGAATTAGTTAGGATGTTATTCTCTTAATTCTATTATATTGTATTAATTGTATTATATCATTGTATTAATACCATTTTAGAGGGGGAAACACTGTAAAAATGAACAATGAATAATCCATATTCATTTTTACATAAGAAACCAAAATTGCCTAAGCGAGTTTTGGATAAAAATTTTATTTGTAGCTTCCTATTTTTGTTTGTGTCATAACCCTATGATCTACCATTTCTGTGGTTTAGTCGTATCTATTTTCCATGTTTCATTGTTATAGAATTTCTTATAATTAATTATGATTGTCTTCCATCTCACCCTCGACCCTAGATTATGCATACACATTGCATGTAACAGGATTGGAACCCGCAGTTGTACTTCTTAGTCATTGATACCCACTCTTTGTCTTTAATTCGTTTCTTTTAGGTCCCCCCAAATAATGACTTACAGTTATACTGTACGTATGACATAATGTGAACAACTATGACGTCATAAAATAACTTAATTCTCTTTACGTTTCCCATACCTTGTACACTGAATCATGTGCTTAGTATTTGGACATCTTCTGTATTCAATGTATGGTCAATTCTTTAATAATAATGTTGTGGTGTTATGTAGTATAAATATTATTATTCAACCATATTCATCTATACGTCATTAGTTTCCCTTGATCATTATCCTATATAAATTTTATTAAATATTCATTTTTACTCGTGTCAATCTATGAAACGCAAAACTTTTGCTTTCGTTCGAAAACGCAAAAATACGTTCTCTTATTATTTTTTTCATTATTATTTTTTTTATTATATCACCTCCCGCATTGATCTCGAGAATGCTTAGTAAGTTATTATCAAATTCCGCTAACTGGCAGAATCGAACGCTTCAAAGATAAAAAAAAGTCTCCTTTCGCTCGATTCGAATTTATAACTTTATCATGCGTTATGTTATATCATGTGTGTCATGTCTCATGTACTTGTGTTGTACTAATAACCAAATATAATAACCATCTAGTATAACCATATAGTATAACCATATAGTATAACCATATATTATAACCATATGTAAATATATAAAAACACTAAGAATGGTAAACGACGTAATGTACTTTAATGAAACTGTAATTAATAATAATTTGTAATGTACTTCAATGAAACTGTAATTAATAATAATTTGTAATGTACTTCAATGAAACTGTAATTAAATGTAATGATTTAATTTATAATGTAAGAATGTACTTTAATAGAACTGTAATGGACAATCATAAGCGAATGTGAAGTAATCCATAATTGTAATTGTAATGAACCAAAATTAATACGTACTCAGTCGTGTACTTAATTTGTACTTATGTGTACTATTACGAAATGATATCGCCTTCATAAGTGTAGACTCGGCGAAAAATACAAATTAGTTTTTATTTTTATTTTTTTTATTATTTTTATTTGGAATTTTTCAAACATCTGATCATGTGTTTAAAAGGGGGGAACTTAACCTTCAACTGTCTTCCCCCAAACATTTAGGTTTATATTATACATGTATTTGTAAAATTACGGCACTTCATTGTAAGTCACTTCATTGCGGTACTTCATTACGGCACTTCATTACGAGCCTCCCTTGTTAGCAGCCTCGCTGCGAGGAGGGGACAGAGGCCCCTTGCCTCCTTAACTTCTTAGATTCCGGCCTGAGCCATGGTCGAAAGAGGTCGAACCTCTACCCCTGTAAATTCAGAGCACTACCTGTACATTTTGAGAAGTAAACTAAATGTAAGAGAAACTTTTTATTTTCCCCTGCTAGCCGTGCTCTCTTCAGAAGAACTTAGTCAGTAAAGTCGATAAGTTATAAAAGAAAAATCGATAAGTTTAGTACCAAGAGAAAGTATCAGAGTATTATAGCAAGAGAAGAATTAATAATCGTCGACCCATAAAGCGAGAGAAAGAGAGAACCCAAGCACCATAGAAGATATTGGCATAACAGTCTGGCGAGTCTGTAGCCAAGAGTTTAACAAGAGGCGACCGAAAAGAATTAGAATGTTATAGAAGAAATATCCGTTGCTGCCTCCTAACCAGAACCCCCCATCGATTCCGAACCACCCAGGGCCATAGACGGAGGGGTTAACATATATATATGTGTGTGTATATACATATATGTATATATATATATATATATATATATATATATATATATATATATATGTATGTATATATGTATATATATATATATATGTATGTGTGTATGTGTGTGTGTGTATATATAATATATATATATATATATATATATATATATATATATATATATATATCACACGATCAAGTTCCGTATCGGTCCTTTAAGGAGAAATTAACATGATTATTCCATACTGAATCTTTTTTAATTAAAGTCTCTCTCTCTCTCTCTCTGTATATATATATATATATATATATATATATATATATATATATATATATATACGAATCTGTTTCATTTCTGGAAGAAACTATGGAATGGGTAAGTTATATTTGACACGCCCCAGAATTCACGGCTCAGCCAATTACAGCCCAGTGGCCGGAGCCTGAGAAGAGCCCCATGACCTCTGGTTGGTGGGTAGTCGCGCTTGCACGCTATTTCCCACCCAAATTTCACCGACGGCCAATAGGAAGCTCGTGATTCGGCTATTGGGAGTGTTTACAAATAGGATCGCGTATATAAAAGGGGCATTTTCATCAGGATTCCACAACAGTTGTATTTATCGAAGAACAACCACAGAGATATAACGTCAAGAGCCAATCACAACAGCTTTACAGTTCCCCGCAGTTGTTTGAAGATGGAGACATTGCAGCGTTGTCTACACTTCATCTTTTCGCAGCGGCAGACTGGACGCCCTACTTTCAACGCAATCCATTGCATAAATTTGTGACGCCGAGAAAGAATCGACCGTTGAAGACGGCATTGAAATGTAAGTAATTAATTTGGTTTGTGATTCGGGCTATATACATCGTTTCACTCAGTGCCTGTGTTAGTTAATTTATAAAAAGCCATAATAAATGCGTTTTGAAAAACTAGTTTGGGATTTAAGCGGAAGACCTGACTATGTATATATAACGTTTCATTCAGTGCCTGCGTAAGTTAATTTAAAAAAGCTATAATAAATACGTTTTGAAAAACTAGTTTTTCATTTAAGCGGAAGGCCGGGCTTTGTATATATATCGTCTCCTCATTCAGTGCAAGTATTATAATTTATAAAAATTCGTAATAAAACGAGATGAAGGGATATCTGCCCATGGGTCGAGAACCGGTGCCGGCAGACGATGCGTAGCACACCCAGCTAAACACCCTTTTGACCCGGTTATGCTAATTGCATGATGTTTATTATCTGCTCCTTCGTGGCTATTTCGTCATATATAGGGTGTCCATAAATGATTACCCTCATTAAACACACGTATTCAAACACAGTTTTAATCATAAGTAGACAAACATACAAAGTTTTGATACATAGTTAATGAACGTAATAAGCTTCCACATGTGCACCCCAAGTGGCACGTAAAATGTCTAAACGGTATTCACACTCACGCCACACATTTTCCAACATTTACCTTGTAGGCGTGTAACTTCAAACGTTTGTGTAACACCTTGTGCACCGTAGACTTCGGTATCTTTAGTTGGCATGAAGCTTGTCTCACCGATTTCCTTCGTGACCGTGTGAAAGCAGTTTGAATGTTTTCCACCGTCCCATCGGAAACTGATGGTCTACCACTGCTCTTTCCCTTTTCCACGTTTTCAGTTTCCAAGAATTTTTTTCATCCACGACTTAATTAACTTCACATCAGGTGGATTCTTTCCATACTTTGTTCTGAACCTTCGCTGAACACTGACAGGAGATTTTGTTTCTGCAAGCCACACAACACATTGTGCCTTCTCTGTCACAGACGCCATCTTAACTGAACAGCTAGTACAGCGCTCCTAACGGCGAATGCGGTAGACGAAACACACCAGCACAGAAACTCTATGCGTGTACGAGATCACCTGTAAAAAGAAAACGGATGTAAGACTCGTCATTAAAACATGAGAGCATACTGTTTTCAGGGTAAACATTTATGGACACCCTGTGTATATATATATATATATATATATATATATATATGGTGTGGAAGTGATAATACATTTTCAACTGGTTACATTTTGTTGTAAAATGTTTCATAGCGGGTATCATCAATTATAGATTAGGATGCATTAGTACTGAGCTAGGCAGGGGATCGATGCGCAGCACATCCAGCTAATCTTACTTTTGAGCCCGATTATGATATCTGCTTTGTGATTATTATTCGCCCCGGGCGACCTTAATCAGAATTTTCTCTATTGTAACTCTCTCTTCCATATATATATATATATATATATATGTATGTGTGTGTGTGTGTGTGTGTGTGTGTGTGTGTGTGTTTGGATGTATGTGTTAACAACCCTGTCCCGGGCTCGTTACCCGGTGCTGGCTGATGATGCGTAGGACTAGCGACACTTTAAATTACGTAGCACTGCCTCCCACCAAACATTACTTTAACTTTAACTACACCAACATGAGTGATAGTGAGCGTGAAGATTTTCACCGCTACTGCAACAGTTTTAATGAAACTAGTCCATACAATATAGCTGATGAATGTGGCGTTATTGCGTGAATGATGTGAGCGTGCTTAGAGTATGTCTCCAGGCCTTTAGAAGGATATACATAGCCCGTTTCAAATGCGATCCGCTGCAAGTCGCAACCACGATCGCTTCATTATGTTTTACGGTGTTCAAGAATAACTTCATGTCTAAAGACACCTTAGCCGTCATTCACAGAAACAGTCACCGCAGTTATGGGCACAAGGCTATTTACTGGCTCATACACATATAGCAACAGACCGGGGTGTATATATAAAACACTCCCGCAACGCGGGGGAAGTACCCATTAAGGTCAATGGTCGTGTTTTTTGGGTTGATTGTCTAAGTGAGGATCCAACCACTGGTGAGAAGACTGTGTACTCCTTCAACGGTTGCTGGTGGCATGGATGCCCACGCCCTGAGTGTGCCGTCACGGGACTTTCATGGAAGATCCCTCGCCGACAGCCTCGCATGGACCCGTAACCGCGATCAACTTATAGGCTTCCAGTTCACTCACAATATCGTGTGGGAGCATGAGTATGATGCACGGATGGAAACAGATGAGCAGCAGTACCGTGAAGAAATAAGGGCCATCAAACTTTCAATGGTGTTGGAACCCCTCAAATGTGGTGACAGCTTGTTTGGAGGCGTACAAACCCATTCGAGCTAACTACTTGGAAGATTATTTCAATTGCCGCTATGCGTTGTGAAGAAGAGTTCACGATTGAAAAGCTCGGGTCGGTAAGAAGAAACCGTTGATTGGAAAGGAGTGTTTATAAACTTGTTTTTAATAATGATGTGGTGCCTAACGATACCCTCTTTGTGCGTGCTTATGAATGTATTCGTTTAAAAATAACTTGCCAACCGAGTGTAAAGTGGGCACAAAAATAGCATTGAACGATATGAAGGCCATTTACATCGAGTATAGGCGCCCGCACACCTTGAACGGTGAAATAATATTAAATTGCATTTACTGCGTAGTGCAAAGCAATAATGATGGGACTGTAGACTCGATTACGTGCGAGTTTAGTGTTTAAGTTAAGCGCAGTAGAACATAAAGTATTTTGATGTATATTTACTTTCAATATATTTATTTATTTAATATATTTGTGTGTATATATATACACACACACTTTTTTTCCTGTACTAATATATTGATGATTATACTCCATCGTTTTGTATTATATTATTTTTTGTTATTTTATTTTTTATTATATATATATTCTTTCGTTCGTATTTCTTATATTATTATTAATTTTTATTGCATATATTCCTCGTTTGCATAGGATTGTATATTTATTTTCTCTACATTTCGTGAAATTGAATCCAATAATTCGTCTACATAAACAGAATGATATGATGGTGTTTCATTTAATTCTTTTGGTTATATATGTAAACGCAATTATTATTTAATTATATGTATACCGAACGGCTGGTTACGCATTCTAAACCGACTGACGGATTTCTAAGCCAGCTGTCAAGAATATATGCTTTAATTAAATAAATTGCGCAATCTGGCAACTCAACCCTAATAATGTACACTTGAAAAAGCCATTTATACCTTCTAAGTCAGATTAAGCTTTCTAAGCCAACTGGCGCCCAGTGTCTTATAGACAGCGGGCGCTCGGATGAACTCTCATTATCCGCCTGGCAAGAGCCAGGCGAACACCCCTCTCTCCTTCTTAGGTTAGGTTTCCCCTTGGGGGATGAGGCCGTCCCACTTTCTCCCCCGAAAAGGTTAGGTGGACTCCCCCAACTTGCTGGGGAGTTCCCCTTCATTGCAGCTTGGGGGATAACCCCCTCCCCCTTTGTTGCATAACCTCGTGCAACACCCCCCCCTCCATCCGGAGCTGAGACAGTACATAATCTACCCTTTTTCTCATTCCACTGTGTTTCCATTACACTTCTTAAGTTTGGGACATATCCCTCGAGTATTTTTAATATGTATAACGTGTATCACTCGTGTCTTCTTTCCAAGGAGTACAGTTTCAAGGACTGCAATCTGACCAGTAGTATTCATCTTTCGTTCGCTCTATCTCAGGCATAAAAATCCTTTTTATGTCTTTTGTGTTTGCAATGTTTTGTTTTTTGTATAGGTATTTGAGTACTAAGCAAAACTCAGTTATCGCATGATGTTTGCTTTTCTACTATACAGTAGAAGCTCCTCCAGAACTCCCACTACTTTTCTACTAATGTGATGACATTATTACTTCAAGATCCCTGACTTGTGGGTTTGGTGTTGTCTTGCAGTGTTTTAACCTGTTTTTTAGCTTCTTTTTGTTACCATATGCGTTGGAATTTTTCTTCGTTAAACTTTATATTGTTGTTTTTACATTTGCTTGAATAATGTTTAAATGTCATTTTTAAATTTCTCCATGTCACCTTCATTTGATATTTCCTCGCATATTTTTTTGTCGTCCGTAGAGTACGTTACGACACTCTTGAATGTCTGCATCTACAGTACACTCTCAAAAATATAGTATAAATAACTGTCCTTCTAGTTATAGTTTTTCTTTCACTGTCGCGTAAATTTTAAAAAATGCAACAGAAAGACACTAAAATCTTACCAAATATTACAAAGACTTTTAAAATGCGTTCTTTGAAAGTTCTGTCATTATTTAAAGCATGAAAATACATGAATTCACATTTTGAGGCTGATGTTGTTTCTAAATAAATTTAAAAGACATTATACCTTACACTATATTAATATAAGACCTTTTTTAAATTCCTCACAGATTTATGAATTAATTTATTAATTATACATGAATCATTATTTAACACATCGTGGTTGCCTTGGATTTTTTCTTTTATAGCTGTTCTTTACGTTCTTTATAAAATAAAATAGTTTACCCAAACATATAAAGAAGCGTATAATGTAATATACTAAATTATTATAATATCGTAATTATCAGGTATTGTAAAATAATTTGCAATGGTTTTAACATTTTTCAGATACATGAACAAACAAGAATGTTTGATATAAACATATTGTAAATAGATATAAACACCTGTTCCGAATGGGCTCTTTTCATAAATCATTCCTTTAGTAGTATGACCGCAAAATGGGAGAATGCAAGAATGTTGTAATATTGCAATGCATTGTTGATCAATGTTGGAAAGGGATGTTGAAAGAGGTTATGCAACAAAAGGGGGATGGGGTTGTGCAACAGGGGGAGGAGGTTCTGCAATGAAGGGGTAGGGAGTTATGCAAAAAATCAATGCTGCAAATGGGAGAAGGGTTATACAAGAAGTTAATGCTGCAAAGAGGGGAGGGGAGGGAGCTTAGGGGGTAGAAGGGAGGATGACCTCCCCCTAAGGGGTAACCTTAACCTAAGAGAAGGAGAGAAAGGAGAAGGAGGAGGGTCTTTGGGGGAGAAGTTGGGATGTCCTCACCCCCAAAGGGAATCCTAACCTAAGGCTTAACCTAAGAAGGAGAGAAAGGAGAAGGAGGAGGGTCTTTGGGGGAGAAGACGGGATGTCCTAACCCCCAAAGGGAAACCTAACCTAAGACTTAGCCTAAGAAGGAGAGAGGAGAGAGTTCTTTATTCCACTGGACTCCGTCGCATAATGAGAGTCCAGGGGCCCAGCAGCTGTTATATAGAGAGTTGTGAGTTGCCAGACACAATATATATATTAATTATGTTCAAGTGTACCTTATTAGGGTGAATTGCCAGATACCACCATTTATTTTAATTATTTATTTATTAAAGGCAAGAGTGACTTTCTCCTTAAATTTGTTCAGCAAGAGAATTAATTATAAGCTTGTAACATATATTTATATATTCTGCTCGATTTTTTACTTCATTCAGAACAAAAATTAAAGGACTTATAAGGACAAATTTGCTCGAATTTTTAGTCTATTCACAACAAAAATTAAATGACGTAATGACAAATCAATAATCAATATAATTCCCTTCTTTTCTATAACCTCCTCCCACCTGTAGAAAAGTTTTTTATGCCACGTTCGAAGAAATCCCTTGGTTTCGAGTTAAAAAAAGCGATCACTTCGTTTTCGATAGCTTCCCTGGATTGCAACTTTTGTCCATCTAGGTGGTGTTGCAGACTTCTGAATAATGGTAGTCTGAACGTGCGATGTCCGGAGAATAAGGTGGATGAGGCATTTTTTCCCAACCAAATGCCTCCAATTGGGAAGTGGTGATTCGAGCAGTGTGAGGGCGCGCGTTATCCTGGTGGAATAGAACACCTCTGCGATTAATTAATGCAGGACGTTTTTCTTGTAATGCCTTCTTCAATCGTTGTTATTGTTGGCAGTAGACTTCAGCTGTGATTGTTTGGTTACCTGGCAGAAGCTCAAAATCAATAATTCCTTGCATATCCCACCAAACGCATATCAAAATTTTCTTTGGGTGGGGTCCATTCCTTGGCTGAGGTTCAAGCTTTGTTTCACGGCTAAGCCACTGATGTCGACGCTTAATATTGTTATAGAGGACCCATTTTTCACAGAATGGAACGTTTTGGCGCCGACGTTTTGGCGTCGACGTTTGGGCGCCACCGTTTTGGCGCCGCCGTTTGAGCGCGGAGCAGGTTTGGCGCCGCCGTTAATTAGTTAATTTTTGTTAAAACTAATGAAAATATCACGACTTAACCTAACCAATCGTCAAGGGCGTACAGTTGACCTAACCGGGCAGTGACGACTGGTTAGGTTAAGTTGTGATATTTTTGTTAGTTTTAACGAAAATATCATGACTGAACCTAACCAATCGTCAATGGGGCAGATAACGGAAAAGTACCCATATTATATATACACCTTATAATACACTGACTCTTTTGCTCGCACCGCCAAAAAAGTAACGAAGGGTCGCACTTGCTACATTTATCAAACACATACAAATATCCATCATGTGAAAACTTCTGTTTCCCTTTCTTACTTGATATATTTTCAGACATTTATGCTATTAAGGGCAACAACACAACTTATCTGAAAAGACAGACAGCACTTCAGGTTAATAACCAAGTATTACTACTTAATACTTAATACTAATTAACGGCGGCGCCAAACCGGCTCCGCGCCAAAACGGTGGCGCCCAAACGGCGGCGCCAAAACGTCCAGCGCCAAAATGTCGGAGCCAAAACGTCCTAGATGGCATTTTTCATCCCCAGTAACGATCCGATGTCCGTTTCATGATGGGAATAAACTCAGAATGGTTCCCTGAGGTTTTTTATGATACACACAGACCGTGCATGGAACAAGGAAACGGACATGTTATGTGCCTTGAAAAGTGGACGCTCAATTCTGCCAGTTGAGGTTTAAGTTTTGGTTTTTGGCTAAAAATATAATAGTTACCCCTTTTTCTTTGATGTATTCAATCTGACGTGAAGGCAGCGAGTCTTTTGCTTATATTGAGGTTCTAAATGTAGCTGGGCTAGGCTGTTTTAAACCCTAGATCCTGTCCCAAAGCTGGATCCTATCTGCTTTGCAGATAGCTGGTGAGGGAAGCTATATTTTTGGGACCTCTTTGCGAGTGACCCGTTGCCCACGTCGGGCTAACATCATGAAAAAGAAAAAACTACTGTATTTTTCATTTACCATTACTTATTTGGACTATAGTGGATTTAATTTCCCTAGAAGAGTTCCTTGTTCCATGCACGGTCTGTGTGTATCATGAAAAACCTCAGGGAACCATTCTGAGTTCATTCCCATATATATATATATATATGTGTGTGTGTGTGTATATATATATATATATATATATATATATATATATATATATAGAGAGAGAGAAAGAGAGAGAGAGAGAGAGAGAGAGAGTATATAAAAAAGGAACTTTTCGGTTTGGCGGACTTGTTTAACCTTGTTTCTGTTTCATGTGTTGGTCTCTCTTCACACGGAGATGAAGCTGGTGGCCCCGCCTCTAGGTATGGCTTGGTGGAGGAGCGAGTTGCTTGTGCTCTCCACCGTACATAGCCAGGAGGTACACCTGGCTCATCTGGTGCCGTCCTGAGCCAGGCATCTAGTCTTCTCTTGAAGACTTCAATTTTGGCCCCTGCAAAGTTTCTAAGGTCCTTTGGAAGTTGGTTGAAGAGTCTTGGCCTCCTGACAACCAAGCTATTTTCCTTCAGTGTTAGGAGGTCCCTTGTCGGGCCTTTAATTTGGGAACACTATACATTCTGCCTTTCCTATTTTTCAGTTTTGATTGAATGGTAAGTGGGTTTAGTTTTAGGTTTGGTACCACTTTTTCGATCATTTTCCATATGTAGATTGTGGTGTACCTCTCTCTTCTTCTTACCAGGTAGTACAGATTTAGTTTACGTGGTCTTTTCTCAGTAGTTAAGTTCTTTGCAGCCATCATTCTTGGTTGTGAAATGTCTTTACATTTCTTCTAGTTTATTCATTTCTTCCTTTTAATATGGGGATGTCAAAAATGAGCAGTATTCAAGTTTTGGTATAATCAGTGGTTTTAGCAGGGATTCATTACTGTCATGTTCCTTCCTGTGAACGTTCATAATACCTGTACCGCGGCTCTTTTTGCTTCATTTATCGCTATCTGATTTTGTGTTTCGAATTTCGCATCATCGGTCATTATTACACCCAGATCGATCGCTTTCGTGCTTCTCTGACTTTCCTGTCTATCTGGAGCGTAATATGCAGTCTGTTTAAGTAACTTTTTTCTACCATATCTCAAGAGCTGAAATTTCTCGGTGTTAAATAACATGTTGTCTTCTGACCATTTGTATATTTTGTTCGTGTTCCTCTGCAAGGACTCAGCTTCATTTACATCGCTGATTTTTCTGCTGATCTTTGTGTCATCTGCAAAGGATGTTCCTATACGGTTGCTGTTTACTCCGCTGTCTATGTCTGTTAGCATGATAATGAATAGGAGTGGGGCCAGTACTACCCCTTGTGGTACTGAACTGCATACTTCCGATTCTGACGATGATATACTTTAAATTTTAACGATCTGTAGATGTTCTGAGGAAGTTATAGATCCATTTTCCTACTTTGCCTGTTATTCCCATATATTTCATTTTATGTGCTATTATACCGTGATCACATTTGTCGAAAGCTTTAGCAATATCTGTGTATCGTAGTTGTATCGTATCTGTATATCGTAGTTGTCATTGCCTTCCAATTCATCTAGGATATTGTTGTTAATGTTCAATTAGTTGTGATAGGCATGATCTATCTCAGCGGTCTTCAACCTGGGCGATTTGAGCTTTTAGGTGGGCGGCAAGAAAATTTATAAAATTCTTGTAAAATTCAACAAAATTTACAATATTGTATGCAAAAAATGATCGAATGTTTCGTCAGTTGTGTTGTAACAGTGTTGATAATTTTCCCGTTTTGTAAATGTATTATTTTTTAATTTTTGTATTCTGTATATTTTTGGGGGATTTTATTAGTTTTATTAACTATGTACAGTAACTATTTATGGAAATTTTTGATACAGTTGCTATGTGATATGTATACTAAGTGGAAACGCAAGTGTTAAAGATATTTTATAACGTATTTTTTGTTTTCATGTATTGCGTAATGGGTAAAAATTAATTATTGGGGTTAATCTGTAGGTGGGTGGTTGGTAAAAACCTTCTAGTTTCGTGCAGAGCTTTACTCTGCTCTGGTGGAATCTTGGCATTGTTTGGTCTGCTGGCACAGAAAGCATTTATGGTCAGAATTAAGAGATTTTGGATTTCTGTAAATCTTTAAGGAAAGTGGAGCATAATTTAAGGGTGCCAAGGTTACCACCAGAGCGGAGGAGTGAGGCGTCTCGGCCCCAGGTTCGGGTTTCGTTGACTATATATGGTCAAGTGTGTGGAGGCTTACCCCACACCCAGCGTTCGACATTACGGATCGGCCGTTTGTCATCCTCAGGCCATTTTCCCGCTGCAACGGATTACCTGGTGCACGTTCTTAGGCACGTTCGGCAGCGAAGGACTGGCCGACCGCACAGGAGTTCGTAGTGGGCTACCAACGAGGTGTGCACGTTCTTAGGCACGTTCGGCAGCGAAGGACTGGCCGACGGCACAGGAGTTCGTAGTGCGAGGTGTTTAGCCGGATAAAGACTCTATTTGGTCTAGACCTTGGCAGACCTGCTGGAAGTGGTCTGGCGTGCGTTGAAAGGGGAGAACATTTATTCCGCCAGTGTTTGTGCACTATTATGCTTTCATTGAATTTGTTTGAATTGATGTAAATACGTTTATATATTCCACTATAATTATAAGGTTTATTTTTAAAAGCGTCTGTTAATTGTTCCTTAGTTTTGCACCTGTTGTCTTCTGTTATTAAGGTAACCCATCCCGAGATACTGTTGCCGGGTTTTTGGTATAATTTGGTCAGAAATATTGTATGACAGCCTTAGTCACCCGGCACGGTAACAGTGTCATGACAATGATGAACAATTTGTTAGGTTATTATTACACACAGAGGTCCGATGGCTCTCGAAGGGTGCATGTTTAACTCGTTTTGTTTAACTATATGAGAGCGTAGTGCAGTTTCCAGAAGACCAAAATGAAGTTGATCTTAGCCAAAAGTTAAAAATGATAAAAAATTATGCTTGTTATTTGGCAGGAATATTTAAGAAATGCAATGATTGTAATTTGCAGCTTCAAGGAGCCAATATGACACTCATGAACTGCCAAAAAGTTATCTCATTATTCATTGAAAAGCTGGATTTATTCAGTCACAATCTTTCAAAAAGGGAATTTCACCAGTTTCCAGAATTGTTATCTATTAAGGATGACATAACAACAATTGATACACAAAGGTTTATTGATCATCTCAATAAACTTGAAACGGATTTTGAAACTCGATTCAGTGATGTTTTAACCATGGAAGTATATGATTGGATGGTAAACCCGTTTACTTCAAATGTTACTGAAGCTGATGTAACATGTCAAGAGGAGCTATTAGAACTCAGACATGATGAGGAAAGCAAGGGAAATTTCAATAACGGTGGTTATATGCAGCTTTGGCAAAATAAAAAGATGTCAAATGTATATCCCAATATATGGAAAAAGATTTTTAAATTACTGATCGCTTTTCCTACTTCGTACCTAGTTGAATCAGGTTTTAGTGCTGTGAATCACATTCTTACCAAAAACAGGAATGCTTTAAAAATCCCTGAAAGAGGGGACATTCCTTTGTTCCTCACTAAATTCGAGCCAAACATTCGGAATTTAGTTTCCAAGCATCAAGCACAAGGATCTCACTAAATTAAAGGTAAATGCATAATGTTTTATTATATAATATATATAATGTACCATACATAATTTTTAATATATGTTTGTTGGATTTTTAATTTTGGTGGGCGGTTGGCTAATTTATCTCACATAAAAATAGTAAAAGTGGGCGGTAGGTATAAAAAGGTTGAAGGGCACTGAATTCTATCTGAACGGATTCCGTGCTGATTTTCGTTGACTCTTTTCAGTGTCTCAAAGAAATCATAAACTTTCTAACTATTTTTTTAATTACTTTGGTAAGGTGGGGCGTCAGTGACACTGGTCTATAGTTCTTTGCTTGAGATCTGTTCCCCTCATATATATATATATATATATATATATATATAGGGACAATGTTTGCTCTTTTCAAGATGCTCAGTATTTCCCTCAGTGTCTAAGGATCTCCTCCATATCCAGTATAAAAGTGTAGCTGTTTCATTTTTACAGTTTTTATTCAATAATGCGTTCCATTTGTCCAGATCTGTAGCTGAATGTGGTTTCATTTGTCCTGTAGCTCTCGCTACATTTTCTGGGGGTAAAATCAGAGTCTGTTATACACTCTCATTGCAATTTCTCTTCAAAGAATGCATCTATGTCAGGTATCGCTTTGTCACTTTTTGGGGTACTGAAATCTGATTCATACTGGCTCTCAATGATTCAGTTATTTCTTTTGGATCGTCGGAGAGTTCATTATTTCTCTTCCGAAATGGTTCCAACAGCGGCGCGCGTTTTTGTTTTCCTTTTCGCATAGCTACAGAAGTATTTTGGATTTTCCTTCATTTCTTCTACCGCGTTTTCCTCTTCCCTCTCTGTATGGTCCTTAATCAGGCCTTTTATTTCCCTATCGATACCCTCCAGTTTTTCTTTTATTTTACTGGTATTATCTCTGCAGTCGCCTAACTTCACCTCCACTCTCTTTTGCGGAAAAGTCTTCTCTTTTACCTCTCTAGTCAGCTCCACTTTCCTTTTGGATGTGATTTCGGAGCATATTTTTCAAAAATTCTCAGCATTTTTTCTTCCATGGTTGTTTGCACTTCTTCAGTCGTTTTTTTCTCTAAAACTGTTCTCCACTTTAATTGGGGCCATGTGCGATCTGATTGCCTCCAAAGAACGGCACCAGATGAGCCAGCTGTACCTGGCTACGTACAGTGGAGAGCACAAGCGACTCGCTCCTCCACCAAGCCAGACCTAGAGGCCACCAGCTTGATCTCCGGGTGAAGAGAGACCAATGCATGAAACAGAAACAAGGTTAAACAAGTCTGCCAAACCGAAAAGATCCCTTTTTATATAATCTCTCTCTCTCTCTCTCTCTCTCTCTCTCTCTCTCTCTCTCGACATATATATATATATGGCCACAAACATATTAAGACAATGAATTCTCACACATATATATCATTAAAATTAACTTTAATGAGGTGTGATTAGTCTTTGTACAGGAGAAAGATCTAAGCTCCGCCCCCCTGTATGTTCGGTCACGTGCCTCCTGCTACTACATGGGCCTATCGCTACCCTGCGTGCTCAATTGACCGTTGCAAGCCCTGGATCTCAGACGTGTATTTTCCCACGTAGACAAAAATTAGTAATGGCTACCTTTAATATTGCGTGTTCAACGTTTATGAAGTGGTATTCAGCAAAGCGTGAAGATGTGGTGGATGCTAAAAGACTCCCTATTCCACCCTCCTTTGATACTTTTAAGGCTACGTTGAATCGTGCGAAGGAACAAGAGGTACAAATACTCTACTGCTATTCTGGCGAGGGCATTGTAGGATAAAGTGGAATTGGGGGTTAAGTGAAGTGATGTACTGCGAAAATATTTGAAACAGCAAAAACACTTTTTGTTTGTGTAAAAATTAAACTATGAATGGCCTATTAACTGTCATAATTAAAACTGAAACGAAATCAATTGAATTCGAATCCTTGTCAACGGACACAAACTTCTAAAATCATGTAATTTGAACAAAACAGGAGTTTTTGATTCTGCATTTATACTTGCCCAATCTACAGTACTTCCTTTGAATTCATATGTAATCCTTTAAATAAGCCTTCTACAGTATGTCTCTAGAGTCTAGACGAGTTTTCGGTCTTTTGATTTCTAGCTCTCTTTATACATCGATTATGTTGTGATCGGAAATTTTTTATTTATTACACTGGGGAACAAAAAAAACATTTTTCTTGGTGCCTGAGATTTTAGACCTTATTCTGGATATTTTCATGCCACTGATTCAGAAAATATCATCCATTTTGTTCTAGCAGCTCTAGTTTTTGAGATATTGCATACGTCATTACCTACTTTATTACCCTTCTGGAACGGTATTATGAGTTGCTCGTAAATCTAAATGCATCTGTATAATTAAATTGTAGCTATGATTTTGCTGATGTTGCTGTTTTGCATGTGTATTGTACATGTACTAACGTGAATTCTTTCCTGTTACAGGTGTTGACATGGCTTCATCACGAAGAAAGTGTTTAAATCATCCAGATGTGTTTTGTTTTATCTGCGGAGAGTACACGTTCATTGAACAGAGAAAAACTATTACTGATTTTGTGAAAAAAGCTTATTTTGCCTATTTCAAAGTACAACTAGGGGACCAAGATAAGCCATGGGCTCCTCATGTTGTGTGTAAAACGTGTACGGAGCATCTGCGGCAATGGACCAACGGAAAGAGGAGGTGCCTGAAATTTGGTATACCAATGGTATGGAGAGAACAGAGAAACCACAGTGATGACTGTTACTTTTGTTTGGTGAATATAAAGGGCATCAATGGACGTAACCGGAGTAAATGGACGTATCCTGACATAGACTCAGCTAGACGGCCTGTTTCACATTCAGATGAGATACCTGTCCCATCATTCAGCCATCTTCCAGAGCTCCCTCAAGAAGATGATGAATCTGCTACTGACAAAGAAAGCATATGTGGGCAAAATGACAGTGATTTTGAAGGACCGTCATCAGTTGCAGAAGGTTTTAGTCAACACGAATTAAACGACCTCATAAGGGACTTAAGTCTTTCGAAGAAATCGTCTGAATTGTTAGCTTCCAGGCCGGGAGAAAAAAATTTACTGCTGCCGGGAACCAAAATCACGTTATATCGCGACAGAGAAAAGGATTTACTGCCCTTATTCTCAAAAGAGAACGATTTAGTTTTCTGCAACAATGTGCGCGGATTGCTGATGAAAATGGGCATATCGGAGTACACACCAAGTGAATGGCGGTTATTCATAGATAGCTCCAAACGGAGCCTAAAATGTGTTCTTCTACACAACGGCAACAGATACAGATCAATCCCAATTGGTCACTCAGTCGGTATGAGAGAAGAGCACGGGACAGTCGCCCTAGTCCTAGAAAAGATATCATACCGAGACCACCAATGGGTGATCTGTGTGGATCTGAAGATGGTGAATTTTCTCCTGGGCCAGCAGAGCGGGTACACCAAGTACCCGTGCTTTATATGTCTCTGGGACAGTAGAGCTAAAGATGAACACTGGGTGAGAAGACAGTGGCCTCTGAGAGAAAACATGGTGGTTGGAGAAAAAAATATCATCAAAGAAGCTTTGGTTGACAGAGAAAGGATCATATTGCCACCACTGCACACCAAACTAGGTTTGATGAAACAATTTATAAAGGCTTTGAACAGAGATGGGACGTGTTTTGGCTACATATGTAGAAAATTTCCTGCGCTGAGCATGGAAAAGCTGAAGACAGGTATTTTCGATGGACCGCAAATCCGGGAACTCATGAAAGACCCGCGTTTCCAAGATTCAATGGACAACATTGAGCCACTTGCGTGGTCATCGTTTAGTATGGTTGTGAAGAATTTCCTTGGGAACTATAAGGCCGATAACTACGGTGAACTAGTGGAGAATATGCTCTCTTCTTTTTGTAAACTTGGCTGTAAAATGAGCATCAAACTGCATTACCTCCACAGTCATTTGGATCGTTTCCCAGATAACCTCGGTGATCTAAGCGAGGAACAGGGTGAACGATTTCACCAAGAACTAAGGACCATTGAAGAACGGTACCGCGGACGATGGGATATTCACATGATGGCAGATTACTGCTGGAGCATCCAACGCGAATGTCCTGGCACATCTCATCGCAAGAAATCTCAGAAACGCGGTTTATGTGAGATGTCTCAATGAAAGAACTTTTTTTGCCGTTCGTGTCTCAAGCTTGTTTGAATTTAATAAATATTTTTCGTATCTTATGCTTGTTTGATGTTAATACACTATTTTTGCTGACATTCATCATACTTTTGTATTCAATTGACAACAACAGTGATTGCCAGTCAGCAATTATATAATATTATATACATTATATAGAAATATATATAGATATATATCATATCTTCATAAGCAGAGCTGATGGAGAAAAACTAATGTCATTTTTAGAATCAGCGACCTCAATATACCCAGAAACAGGTCTAACATCTAAGTCACCAAAAGTTGTGTTCCCCAGTGTTATCATATCATTGTTATATGTCAGTATTAAATCCAAAACTCTCTCCTTTCGAGTCGGTTCACAAATTTCCTTGGTAATTTTCTTCAATATCCGATGACATTATTGCCAGAGTTCTATCATTTCTGTTGTATTTTGCAATGTTGCCGTTTAACTTCTCAAATAAGTTCACAATTTTCTTTCATGTTATGAATGGAAGGTAAACGTTTGCTGAAAAAATAAAATTTAAAAAACACTTCCAAAATTGCTGACTAGTAATATTTTTCTGTAAAAAAAAATCAAAAAAACCCCTTAAAAACCAAAATTATTGATTTAAATTTTCGGGACTTTTTCGAAATTTCATTTTAGCGGCGAACTTTTTTCCAGTTTTAGGCGGTTTTAGTGTTGGAATAAAAACATTGCGTGTAAGGTTTGTTTCTTTCGAGGTTTGATTCTGTAAATTCACTTTTATTTCGATTCGTTTAGTTGAAATGACGAGAAAGGGAAAATGAAAGTATTGAGTATGTCTCACATTTAAAGTGTTTCAACGGTTATCATCAAACAAGCCCATTCAGCAATCGCGCATATGTATTAAAGAGCTTGAATCTTCATGCGTTTGCTTACACTGCAGATCGACACAGGAAAAATCTTTACTAAGATTTTGATCTATAAAAATCCAAACCTATACGCATTTTGTCGACCTATACGCATTTTGTATAACATGACTGGACCTAACCTAACCTACATTAATGTAACCGAACCCGCAGAACAGTGGTCGATGTATTTCTTGTTGCGAAATGTACCATGGCCGTTGCGTACCGTTCTTCCTGAAATCTTTGAAGGGATACAAACTAAAACTTCTTCTTCCTCAGCATAATTAATCCCATTTTTATATGGGGTCGCTGTTTAAGGTGAGTCGCCTCCATCTTGGTCTGTCGTACACCATATCCTCCTCCAAATTCTTCTCCCGTAAGTCCGCTCTAACACAATCCTTCCCTCTCTTCGGTCTTCCTTTTCTTCGCCCACCCGGCAACTCCATCACCATCACTCTACGTCCGGCATAATCTTCATCTCACCTCATCACGTGTCCATACCATCTCATTCTTGCCTCCTATATCTTCTTTGATGCCTCTGCCACCTTCACAGTTCCTCTAATATACTCATTCCTGATCCTATCCTCTCTTGTCACACCGCACATCCATCGCAACATCCTCATCTCTGCTACATTCATTTTGCTCTCATTTGTCTTCTTCATAGGTAATGCATCCGTTCCACACAACATTGCTGGTCTTACCACAGTTTTATATACCTTTCCTTTCAACTTCACTGGCACCTTTCTATCGCACAAGACACCCGACATTTCTCTCCAATTCTTCCACCCAGCTTGCACTCTATTATTAGTTTCTTTCTCCACATCTTCCTCATCCATTAACGAGCCCAAGTACTTAAATCGGTCCACTCTTTTAATCACTTCTCCATTCATTACCATCTCATCTTCCTGATCCTCATGTAAGCCACACCGTAAGTATTTAGTCTTCCTTCTGCTTATTTTCATTCCTCTATCTTCCAACGCTCCTCTCCAACTCTTTAACTTCTGTTCCATCTCCTCCTTTGTCTCGGCACACAATGCTATATCGTCTGCGTAAAGCAAACTCCATGGCGCTCTCTCTCTCACTCCCTCTGTCGGCACTTCCATCACTATCTTAAAGAGAAACTGGATAAGCGCAGATCCCTAATGCAACCCAACTCTTACTTCAAAACTGTCCGTCTCTCCCAGACAGCTCCTAACCGTCGCATGTACATCTCTATACATTTCCTGCATCAGTCTGACATATTTTTCGGGTACCATCTTCTGTCTAAGGCTTTTCCACACCTCCTGTCTTGGGACCCTGTCGTAAGCCTTCCCTAAATCTATAAATGCCATATGCATCGGTCTCTGTCCCTTCCTGTACCTCTCAATCACCTGGCGTAAGGCAAATACTGCATCTATGGTTCCTCTACCCGGCATGAAACGGAACTGCTCCTCTGCATGTTAACTTCATCTCTCAATCTTCCGTCCACGATCCGCTTCCATATCTTCATAGTGTGTGACATGAGCTTAATCCCTCTATAGTTATTACAGTCCTGCACATCCCCCTTCTCCTTATAGATTGACACCACAATACTGCTACGCCACTCATCGGGACTCACCTCCTGTTCAAACAGCTTCTCCATCAGATCTCATAGTAAATCAATACCTTCCTCTCCTAATGCCTTCCATGCCTCTGCAGGTATCTTATCTGGTCCAGCTGCCTTACCATTCTTCATCTTCGCCAACTCCCTCACCACTTCACTCCTCTCCACTCTTCCCGTCATCCCTTCATTTGGTTGCCCGTCCTCCCAGAATATTCTGTCATTCTGTTCATTCAGCAGCCACTCGGAATATTCTCGCCATCTGGTTTGTATGTCTTCTTCCTTTCTTATCACTGTTCCATCCGCTCTTTTGATCTGTTTCACGTTATTGATATCCTTTGTTACTTTATTTCGCGTTTTGGCCAATCTATATATTTTCTTTTGTCACTCTCGCGTTTCCAATTCCTCATACATATCTTGCTATGCCTCTGCCCTTGCTTGTGCTACCGCTCTCTTCGCTTGCTTATTCCTCTCTCTATACTATACACTTCCCTATGGTCATTCTGCTGCGTTTCCTCCCACAACTTCTTTGCTGCTTTCTTCCTTTGTAGGCTCTCCTGTACATCCTCGCTCCACCACCAGTTTTCTTTATTTTCCCATATCTTGCCAGATGTTTCCTCAGTATTTCTTTGCCCCACTTTATAATTACATTAGCATTATGTTGCCACCATTGCTGCACACTTTAGTCCATAATTACCTCATTCAGAACATTCTCCTTAAACCTGCTTTTACAGTCTTCCTCCTTTAGCTTGAACCATTTTATTTTCTTAATTCCTTTCGTACATGCTTTTGCCACCCCCTTGAGCTCACATCCATGCAAAGAATACGATGCTGAGTTGACACATGATCCCCTGGTATAACTTTGCAGTTCTTCACTTCCCTCAATTGTGTCCGTCTGTACAACATACAATCAATCTGAGATACCCTCCCACCAGTCTTATATGTAATGAGATGCTCTACCCTCTTATTAAAGGTGTTCACCACTGCCATATCGAACGAAACCGCGAAATCTATTATCCTTTCTCCTTCCACGTTTGTCTCTCCAAATCCTTGACCTCCATGTACCCTCTCAATTACCTCATTATTCCTACCCACATGCCCGTTAAGGTCGCCGCCAACAATCTCACGCTCATTTTCTTCTAGAACCTGCACTTCCCCGTCCAGTAATCTCCAAAAAACATCCTTCTCCTCATCTGTGCAGCCCACCTCTGGTGCATATGCGCTGATGATATTCAATACGTACTCCCCATAATTTAATCTCACACCCATTACTCTAACCCCTCTGCGGTTTACTTCCACCACCTCGTCCTTCATTTCCTTCGACAATATTACTCCAACACCGTTTCTTCCCCGCCCTGATGCTCCACTGCAGAACAGTTTGTATCCTTCTCTAAGCTCTTTTGCTTTATTACCTTTCCAACGGGTTTCCTGCACGCACAGTATATCCGCTCTTCTCCTCCTCATCAATTCCGCAATCTCTCCTCCTCTACCAGTCATGTTCCCACGTTCAGAGAAGCAATCCTCAATCCCTCCTGAGCTCGCTTCTTTAGCCGCGCCCGCTCTTGATGCAGTAGCCCTCGACTTGTCACAGAGTTACAGCGATGTATCTGTGCGTCGCTTACAGGGTACGCCCTGGCTGTCCT